>VCJN01001150.1:0-252033 GCA_006384855.1 Tetraselmis striata | reverse complement strand
AGAGGTCATCAGGCGTTGAGAAGAGGAGGGGGCACTGGTAAGTCCAAATGGCATTACTAGCCACTCGAAGTGGCCATAGACAGTTCTGAACGCTGTCTTAGGAACATCATGTGGATTAATCCGGAGTTGGTGATAACCTAAGGCGAGATCAAGATCTGAATAGACAGTAACACCAGATAGCACATCAAGTTAATGCATCAGCAGGTGGAACAGGAAACTCAACCTTTTTGGTGTATTTATTCAATTGACGGTAGTCAATGCACATGCGCAGACCGCCATTGGCCTTGCGGGCGAAGAGGACAGGAGCTGCATATGGAGAGAAGGATTCCTGTAAAAAATGTTTCTCAAGAAAAAAATTCAGTTGTGTTCTTAGTTCCTCTAATTCTGCAGGTGATAATCTGTATATTTTTCCTGCAGGAACTTGAGCATCATGAACAAGAGGGATCTCATGATCAAGACCAGGGCGTAATTGTGGAAGGTTGTCAAGGGGAGAGCATATTGGTTTATGCTTTTGCAATAAGTCTCTGATCTGAGCGTATAAGCTGCAGACTGGTCAGTGTCAATTGTATTTATCTCATCATCAATATCTAGCTCATTGCTTTCTTTGGTGGCATTGTATTGTTTAACAATGGCGCAGAAATTAAATGTGTCAGGGTTATGCTTGGCAATCTCTCTGGCCATGGCATTAGCATGAACCATTCTGACATTAGCCTGGCGGGGCTCTGTTTGGCATTGGACTTTCAGTCCTGTGGGAAATGTCATTAGACCAGATTCCCAATCAACATGTGGATTGTGCCGTTTCAGGAATTGCATCCCTAAAACCAGATTAAAATTATTATGTAACGATGCGACTGTGAAGTGAATGGGTATTGTGTACATGTTGATATTTAGTTCAAGGGTGATTTTTTGTGAAGCGAGAACCATTCTACCATCAGCAAGAAGAACTCTTACTTTATTTTGAAGTGGTGTAGTTGGCGTTTATTTTCTTTGACATACTTGGTGCTAGCAAAATTCAAAGTAGCACCGCTGTCAACCAGTACTGAAGGTGTTATATTAAATTCAGCACATGTGGGGTGTAGCAGCAATAAATCATGATCAGACTTGCTGGTAACAAAACATATTCTGTCATCATACCTGACTGATGGGACTTTGTGGCTTTTGGTTTATATTCCTTACCTTGCTGTTCAGCCAGCATGGTTTTGAAGTTCTTCAGTGGTAACGACGTCATTAATTGCCTGGGCTGAACGTTCCCCAACAGTATAGTCAGCCAGGTAGACATCAACATACCACTCAGTGGGTCCTATAGGTTCAGTATCAGTCGCTAAACTGGGTGTGTGAAACATATGTTCCAGGCGGGTAGCGGTGAATTTTCTTATATTTTGAAAGCAGCGGTTTCTAGGATTGTCCTAATTGTGAGGACGATTTGGGCATAACAATAAAAGCTCTTGTGTCAAAGGGTGACTCTTGTCTTTGCATCTCAAAATGCTGCCAGATAGTGTCAAAGGGTGACTCTTGTCTTTGCATCTCAAAATGCTGCCAGATAGGCAGGGCTGTGTCATCATACACTGGATTGATGAACACATTTTTACCTTTGATGTCGTGTTGCATAAATGGAAAAAGGGCGATTATTGAGTCAAAATGGGCACATTTCTGGACTCAAAATTGCACCCCTTTTGGGGGGTGCAATTTTGAGTCCAGCCTAACACTGTACGAATGTACTGTGAAACTGGCTTCCTTTTCTTGCCAACACTGTACGAGGTACTGTTCAGTGAAATGAACCTTCACTATGTACTACACGCCTGTCCACCGCCCTTTGACGAGATGCGTCGCTACCCTTCCATGCCAACCGTTTTTTCTGGCCTCGAATGCTACGCCGCCACTGTGCTTCCCACTCATCTACCCCTCGCAACCTCCCTCGCGCTTGTATTCTTTGAGGCATCTTAACGCTTCTCGGTGCACAAAAGCATGGCAGACCGTCCTCGCAGAGCAAAACGCACATCTACCCGCTTGCACAGTTATGTGCGTGGCGGGGACATCTGCGGCTGCACTTGGCTTTGACCCAACGAGCAGGGCTCTCGACACACTGCTAGTGACCCCCATGGCGCAAGATTCTCCGCAGATGCACTTGCGTTCCGGCAGGAGGGCGTCTCAGGCGCCAATACCCACGACTCAGCCCATGAGGCCCATGCAGCCGGGCGGTGGGCAACATGGAAGCGGACCGCTATGGCCCGGGGCCGGAGATTCGCAGCCTTCGCCTCACGGCGAGCCTCAGCCTGACCCCCCAAGCCTCAAGGTGTGCCACCTTTGGTCCCTCTCCCAGGAGCGACTCCAACGGTACGCGGACTCGCATCTTCGCTTGCATCTCTCATCAGGGCGCCGTGGGCTGCGTTAAGCGCACCTCGCCGTCGCGCATCTCGACATGAGTGATGACACCCGCCCCGTTTCCCACCCGCTTCGTGTTTTCGTCCTTGTCTGCCAACGACCTATAACACATCATGCACGATCCGCGATACCCGATGACCTCAGACTGCAAGAGAGGGGCAGGGGCGAGAGGCAGCACGATGAACATGCGGGCCTTCTTGGCCTCTGAAGACCACCGGCTTGTGTACAACGAGTTGCGGGGGATTTGCAACGAGTATGTCCAAGAAGCTCACCGGCAGATGCGAATCTCGTCCCCTGGTAAAATGGCCCGGCAAAAGCCCTCGTCATGGCAGACCCGGACTACGGCTCGGGTCCTGCCAATGTCGACAACGTGGCGGGGGAGGGGGGGGGGGGGGGGGGGGGGCTGCTCCTCATCATCTTTCTCAATTCCTGCGCGCCACTCACTGCCGTCAGGAGGGGGCGAGATGTGACAATTGTCGACGCCTTGAAGTTGGTCGTCGGACGAGATTCGGCGACTTTAAGGGCGCATCTCTCGGAGCACCTCGGCAACCAACGTGGGTTCGTGTATGCGAGACGGCGAGAACCATGGCGGCGGCGAGAGATGCGGCACTGGAACCCGGAGGCCCACATTGGGGACGACGGGTACGTCCTCACGGACGTCAAAGCAGCGGTGGCTGAAGCCACCGCTGGCACGACTGGCGAGCAAGATATGCGGAGGGTGGAGAGAATTTAAAGGTAGAGGGTGGGATTACCCGCATCTCCGCAGTGGGGCCGTATGAGCGCTCGCATCTCTCGCGTACAAACCCGTGTACTGTCGCCCCTAGCTCTTGTAACGCTGCCCTGTGCAAGTATCCCTTTGTCGTAGTCACGTCGCCTTGGTTCACTCACCTGAATTTGCTCCTACCGCTGCTGCCGGCCTACAAGGCGGAAATCTGTTGCGTGCAGATTCCAAGCACCTACTTGACGCAAGGGCCCCGCCCGCAAATGAATTACCTCCACAGTCTGTTGAAAGCGGGTCGTGCACTTCTCATCGCGTCAAAGCACCCAAGAAATCCCGACACCAATAGACGCGCCTTGTGGTTGGTCGTCGGACGAGATTCGGCGACTTTAAGGGCGCATCTCTCGGAGCACCTCGGCAACCAACGCGGGTTCGTGTATGCGAGACGGCGAGAACCATGACGCCGGCGAAAGAGACGCGGCACTGGAACCCGGAGGCCCACATTGAAGACGACGGGTACGTCCTCACGGACGTCAAAGCAGCGGTGGCTGAAGCCACCGCTGGCACGACTGACGAGCAAGAGATGCGGAGGGTGGAGAGAATTTAAAGGTAGAGGGTGGGATTACCCGCCGCATCTCCGCAGTGGGGGCATATGAGCGCTCGCATCTCCCGCGTGCAAACCCGTGTACTGTCGCCCCTAGCTCTTGTAACGCTGACCTGTGCAAGTATCCCTTTGTTGTTGTCATGTCGCCTTGGTTCACTCACCTGAATTTGCTCCTACCGCTGCTGCCGGCCTACAAGGCGGAAAATAATCTGTTGCGTGCAGATTCCGAGCACCTACTTGACGCAAGGGCCCCGCCCGCAACTACCTATCCACAGTCTGTTGAAAGCGGGTCGTGTACTTCTCATCGCGTCAAAGCACCCAAGAAATCCCGACACCAACAGACGCGCCTTGTGGTTGGTCGTCGGAAGAGATTCGGCGACTTTAAGGGCGCATCTCTCGGAGCACCTCGGCAAGCAACGTGGGTTCGTGTATGCGAGACGGCGAGAACCATGACGCCGGCGAAAGAGACGCGGCACTGGAACCCGGAGGCCCACATTGGGGACGACAGGTACGTCCTCCCGGACGTCAAAGCAGCGGTGGCTGAGGCCACCGCTGGCACGACTGGCGAGCAAGATATGCGGAGGGTGGAGGGATCGAATTGACCGCCGTAAAGGGTGGGATTACCCGCATCTCCGCAGTGGGGGCAGGTGAACGCCCGCATCTCTCGTGTACAAACCCGTGTACTGTCGCCCCTAGCTCTTGTAACGCTGCCCTAGGCAAGGAGCCCTTTGTCGTTGCCATGTCGCCTTGGTTCACTCACCTGAATTTGCTCCTATAGCTGCTGGCGGCCTCCAAGGCGGTAATCTATCGCGTGCAGATTCCGGGCACCTACATGACGCAAAGGCCCCTGCCGCGAATGGACTACCTCGACAGCCTGCTGACAGCGGGTCGTGTACTTCTCATCGCGCCAAAGCACCCAAGAAACCCCGACACCAACGGACGCGCCTTGTGGTTGGTCGTCGGAAGAGATTCGGCGACTTTAAGGGCGCATCTCTCGGAGCACCTCGGCAAGCAACATGGGTTCGTGTCTGGTCCGTGACAAGGGATTCATGCAGCTTGAAATTCGCTGCCATAGCTCCCTGGACAATACCTCATTAATCATAATCAACTATCACAACAAATCATTCTCAACCGCAGATAAGAGTTTAATCGACTCCTGTCCGTCGATTTCACAAACCGCACTTCCTTTGCTAGCGCGGCCGGGGCAGCGGGGCGCCAACGCGCCGCGGCCGGGGCAGCGGGGCGCCAACGCGCCGCGGCCGGGGCAGCGGGCGCCAACGCGCCGCGGCCGGGGCAGCGGGGCGCCAACGCGCCGCGGCCGGGGCAGCGGGGCGCCAACGCGCCGCGGCCGGGGCAGCGGGGCGCCAACGCGCCGCGGCCGGGGCAGCGGGGCGCCAACGCGCCGCGGCCGGGGCAGCGGGGCGCCAACGCGCCGCGGCCGGCGCAGCGGGGCGCCAACGCGCCGCGGCCGGCGCAGCGGGGCGCCAACGCGCCGCGGCCGGCGCAGCGGGGCGCCAACGCGCCGCGGCCGCGCAGCGGGGCGCCAACGCGCCGCGGCCGGCGCAGCGGGGCGCCAACGCGCCGCGGCCGGCGCAGCGGGGCGCCAACGCGCCGCGGCCGGCGCAGCGGGGCGCCAACGCGCCGCGGCCGGCGCAGCGGGGCGCCAACGCGCCGCGGCCGGCGCAGCGGGGCGCCAACGCGCCGCGGCCGGCGCAGCGGGGCGCCAACGCGCCGCGGCCGGCGCAGCGGGGCGCCAACGCGCCGCGGCCGGCGCAGCGGGGCGCCAACGCGCCGCGGCCGGCGCAGCGGGGCGCCAACGCGCCGCGGCCGGCGCAGCGGGGCGCCAACGCGCCAACGCGCCGCGACCGGCGCATGTTGGTGATTCATGCAGCCCCGCATACTAAATGGTTTGCAGCCATCTAGGCAATCAAAGCATGCTTAAAGGCAGCATCTGCGGTGCAGCGCTGCAGCAATCTGCGGCGTGCCGCCAGCAAATATAACGTATTATCCCTACTGCCCTGCAATCTGTATGGTATCGTCAAGCCGGTGCGTATTCATATCCCTTCTATGCCATGCAGCCCCGCATACTAATAAATGGTTTGCAGCCATCCAGGCAATTAAAACATGCCTTAAGGCATCTGCGGTGCAGCGCTGCGGCAATCTGCGGCGTGCCGCCAGCAAATATAACGTATTAGCCCTACTGCCTTGCAGTCCGTATAGTATCGTCAAGTAGGTGCGTGTTCATATCCCTTCTATGCCATGCAGCCCCGCATACTAACAAATGGTTTGCAGCCATCCAGTCAATTAAAACATGCCTTAAGGCAGCATCTGCGGTGCAGCGCTGCAGCAATCTGCGGCGTGCCGCCAGCAAATATCAGGCATTAGCCCTACTGCCTTGCAGTCCGTATAGTATCGTCAAGCCGGTGCGTGTTCATATCCCTTTCATGCCATGCAGCCCCGCATACGAAATGGTTTGCAGCCATGTAGGCAAATGGCTGCAGCAATCTGCGGCGTGCCGCCAGCAAATATAACGTATTATCCCTACTGCCTTGCAGTCCGTATAGTATCGTCAAGCCGGTGCGTGTTCATATCCCTTCTATGCCATGCAGCCCCGCATACTAACAAATGGTTTGCAGCCATCTAGGCAATTAAAGCATGCCTTAAGGCAGCATCTGCGGTGCAGCGCTGCAGCAATCTGCGGCGTGCCGCCAGCAAATATAACGTATTAGCCCTACTGCCTTGCAGTCCGTATAGTATCGTCAAGCCGGTGCGTGTTCACATCCCTTCCATGCCATGCAGCCCCGCATACTAATAAATGGTTTGCAGCCATCTAGGCAATCAAAGCATGCTTAAAGGCAGCATCTGCGGTGCAGCGCTGCAGCAATCTGCGGCGTGCCGCCAGCAAATATAACGTATTATCCCTACTGCCCTGCAATCTGTATGGTATCGACAAGCAGGTGCGTATTCATATCCCTTCTATGCCATGCAGCCCCGCATACTAATAAATGGTTTGCAGCCATCCAGGCAATTAAAGCATGCCTTAAGGCAGCATCTGCGGTGCAGCGCTGCGGCAATCTGCGGCGTGCCGCCAGCAAATATAACGTATTAGCCCTACTGCCTTGCAATCTGCATAGTATCGTCAAGCATGTGCGTGTTCACATCCCTTCTATGCCATGCAGCCCCGCATACAAAATGGTTTGCAGCCATCTAGGCAATAGAAGCATGCCTTAAGGCAGCATCTGCGGTGCAGCGCTGCAGCAATCTGCGGCGTGCCGCGAGCAAATATCAGGCATTAGTGGTACTGCCTTGCAATCTGTATAGTATTGTAAAGCATATGGGCAATTAAATCCCCTTTTTGTCATAAAAATCCTCATACTGGAAGGTTGCCGAGCCGGCTCTTTACCCCCCACCGTCTTGGTCGACGACCGCTACTACCAGGTCGTAGCGGCGCCGCGTCAGGCTGGCGGGTCCTCTAAGCCCGCATCTCAACCACCGCCACCGGGGTCCGGCGGAGATGGCTCCCAAGACGGCGCTGCAGCAGGTCTCTTGATAGAGCTTCGAGCAGCTCCGCCCCTCCCCCGAGCAGGCTTGGTCCCTCGGAGACTGCCAAACCGCCGAGTGAGCCTCAGCCTTCGAGTGCGACGAAGCGCCCGCACGGTGCGTTGAGCACGGGAGGCAAGACCAGCTTGTCGCCCATTAAGCTGCGCAAAAAGCATTCCAAGAAGCGCGGGCCGAGTCCTCCTTCAAGATGGCGAAAGAGTTGGAGGACGACGACCCCTTCCAGACGCCTAAGCCGAAACGCGAAGCCACGTCAAGCCGTCAGGCGCCTTCGGGTGCCGCTGGTGGGAGTCGCAGGGCCACATCTTCCCGTGGCGGTGCCGCATCTCCGCCTCCCCGACCCGCATCTCCACCTATGGAGGCGAGAGCAGCAGCTTGTAGCCCAATAAGCTGCGCAAGAAGCATTCCAAGAAGCGTGGGCCGACTCCTCCTTTAAGATGGCGAAAGAGTTGGAGGACGACGACCCCTTCCAGGCGCCTAAGCCGAAACGCGAAGCCACGTCAAGCCGTCAGGCGCCTTCGGGTGCCGCTGGTGGGAGTCGCAGGGCCACATCTTCCCGTGGCGGTGCCGCATCTCCGCCTCCCCGACCCGCATCTCCACCTATGGAGGCAAGAGCAGCAGCTTGTTGCCCATTAAGCTGCGCAAGAAGCATTCCAAGAAGCGTGGGCCGACTCCTCCTTTAAGATGGCGAAAGAGTTGGAGGACGACGACCCCTTCCAGGCGCCTAAGCCGAAACGCGAAGCCACGTCAAGCCGTCAGGCGCCTTCGGGTGCCGCTGGTGGGAGTCGCAGGGCCACATCTTCCCGTGGCGGTGCCGCATCTCCGCCTCCCCGACCCGCATCTCCACCTATGGAGGCAAGAGCAGCAGCTTGTTGCCCATTAAGCTGCGCAAGAAGCATTCCAAGAAGCGTGGGCCGACTCCTCCTTTAAGATGGCGAAAGAGTTGGAGGACGACGACCCCTTCCAGGCGCCTAAGCCGAAACGCGAAGCCCCGTCAAGCCGTCAGGCGCCTTCGGGTGCCGCTGGTGGGAGTCGCAGGGCCACATCTTCACGTGGCGGTGCCGCATCTCCGCCTCCCCGACCCGCATCTCCGCCTAAGGAGCCCTCGTCTCGGGACGCGAAGCCCGCACCGCCGCCTGCGCCGACATCTCGCCCCAACGCCGCGTCGCTGTCAGCAGGGTTCAGAGGTAGCATCTCGTTGCGACGAACACAATCTCTGAGGTCGGCGATAGACTCGTAGGCCCGGGGCGTCTTCTCTGCGCGAGTGAGGCTCGATTTCCGCCAGGCTTGAAACGCTTGAAACGCAGTCGCCATGCCCTCGCGTCCGCAATCTTCCAAGGTGAGGCGGATAGTACTTTACGCGACTGAGGGCGCGAAGAGGACACGCCGATGTGCCATTTCTAGTACTCTCGTATAGTATTGCATTGCACCTGAAATGTGACCGAAAAATGGGTACATATCCCAGCCTAAGCGATCACGTGGGGGGCACATTTTTGAGTCCAGGAATTGGACCGTTTTGACTCAAAAATGTGCCCTGTACCGACCATAAATGGTTTTTCAGCACTGCAATAATCTGAACAGACAGCATCATGTGCTGAGGCACAGGCATCAAAAGTGACTGGACCATAGGCATAATTCAGTCTCTTTTAGAATTCTGCTTGGTCAAACACAACAGAGTCAGCTGGACATGCATTTGGTATTGCATATTTGTTAATTTCAGTGGCATTCTCTTGATTATTGTTTTTGGTACGCATTCTGCGCACTCGAGATGTCTTTCGCATGATAGTCAGTTTGGCATGCAGTCTATCATGTATTTTTGTCTTTTGTCGGCATTTTCTCTGTACCCTGCTGTATCGTCCTCGATGTCGGCAACGAGGTGTGAATGAGCACAGGAACACCCATGAGCTTCATGCTCATGTTGTGAGTTGGAGGGGTTCAGTGCCGCGAGAGCGCAATGCTCAACCATATCGACATTTGTATCCTCGATCTCATGCAGGGGCTGAGCAGGCAGTTTAGCAGCGCATGCATGTTTGCATGGACTCGGCGACATGGGTACAGGGCACAGTTTTGAGTCAAAACGGTCCAATTCCTTGACTCAAAAATGTGCCCCCCACGTGATCGCTTAGGCTGGGATATGAACCATTTTTCGGTCACATTTCAGGTGCAATGCAATACTATACGAGAGTACTAGAAATGGCACATCGGCGTGTCCTCTTCGTGCCCTCTGTCGCGTAAAGTACTATCCGCCTCACCTTGGAAGATTGCGGACGCGAGGGCATGGCGACTGCGTTTCAAGCGTTTCAAGCCTGGCGGAAATCGAGCCTCACTCGCGCAGAGAAGACGCCCCGAGCCTACGAGTCTATCGCCGACCTGAGAGATTGTGTTCGTCGCAACGAGATGCTACCTCTGAACCCTGCTGACAGCGACGCGGCGTTGGGGCGAGATGTCGGCGCAGGCGGCGGTGCGGGCTTCGCGTCCCGAGACGAGGGCTCCTTAGGCGGAGATGCGGGTCGGGGAGGCGGAGATGCGGCACCGCCACGTGAAGATGTGGCCCTGCGACTCCCACCAGCGGCACCCGAAGGCGCCTGACGGCTTGACGGGGCTTCGCGTTTCGGCTTAGGCGCCTGGAAGGGGTCGTCGTCCTCCAACTCTTTCGCCATCTTAAAGGAGGAGTCGGCCCACGCTTCTTGGAATGCTTCTTGCGCAGCTTAATGGGCTACAAGCTGCTGCTCTTGCCTCCATAGGCGGAGATGCGGGTCGGGGAGGCGGAGATGCGGCACCGCCACGGGAAGATGTGGCCCTGCGACTCCCACCAGCGGCACCCGAAGACGCCTGACGGCTTGACGTGGCTTCGCGTTTCGGCTTAGGCGCCTGGAAGGGGTCGTCGTCCTCCAACTCTTTCGCCATCTTAAAGGAGGAGTCGGCCCACGCTTCTTGGAATGCTTCTTGCGCAGCTTATTGGGCTACAAGCTGCTGCTCTCGCCTCCATAGGTGGAAATGCGGGTCGGGGAGGCGGAGATGCGGCACCGCCACGTGAAGATGTGGCCCTGCGACTCCCACCAGCGGCACCCGAAGACGCCTGACGGCTTGACGTGGCTTCGCGTTTCGGCTTAGGCGCCTGGAAGGGGTCGTCGTCCTCCAACTCTTTCGCCATCTTGAAGGAGGACTCGGCCCGCGCTTCTTGGAATGCTTTTTGCGCAGCTTAATGGGCGACAAGCTGGTCTTGCCTCCCGTGCTCAACGCACCGTGCGGGCGCTTCGACGCACTCGAAGGCTGAGGCTCACTCGGCGGCTTGGCAGTCTCCGAGGGACCAAGCCTGCTCGGGGGAGGGGCGGAGCTGCTCGAAGCTCTATCAAGAGACCTGCTGCAGCGCCGTCTTGGGAGCCATCTCCGCCGGACCCCGGTGGCGGTGGTTGAGATGCGGGCTTAGAGGACCCGCCAGCCTGACGCGGCGCCGCTACGACCTGGTAGTAGCGGTCGTCGACCAAGACGGTGGGGGGTAAAGAGCCGGCTCGGCAACCTTCCAGTATGAGGATTTTTATGACAAAAAGGGGATTTAATTGCCCATATGCTTTACAATACTATACAGATTGCAGGGCAGTACCACTAATGCCTGATATTTGCTGGCGGCACGCCGCAGATTGCTGCAGCGCTGCACCGCAGATGCTGCCTTTAGGCATGCTTCTATTGCCTAGATGGCTGCAAACCATTTTGTATGCGGGGCTGCATGGCATAGAAGGGATGTGAACACGCACATGCTTGACGATACTATGCAGATTGCAAGGCAGTAGGGCTAATACGTTATATTTGCTGGCGGCACGCCGCAGATTGCCGCAGCGCTGCACCGCAGATGCTGCCTTAAGGCATGCTTTAATTGCCTGGATGGCTGCAAACCATTTATTAGTATGCGGGGCTGCATGGCATGAAAGGGATATGAATACGCACCTGCTTGTCGATACCATACAGATTGCAGGGCAGTAGGGCTAATACGTTATATTTGCTGGCGGCACGCCGCAGATTGCTGCAGCGCTGCACCGCAGATGCTGCCTTAAGGCATGCTTTAATTGCCTAGATGGCTGCAAACCATTTATTAGTATGCGGGGCTGCATGGCATAGAAGGGATGTGAACACGCACCGGCTTGATGATACTATACGGACGCAAGGCAGTAGGGCTAATGCCTGATATTTGCTGGCGGCACGCCGCAGATTGCTGCAGCCATTTGCCTACATGGCTGCAAACCATTTCGTATGCGGGGCTGCATGGCATGAAAGGGATATGAACACGCACCGGCTTGACGATACTATACGGACTGCAAGGCAGTAGGGCTAATGCCTGATATTTGCTGGCGGCACGCCGCAGATTGCCGCAGCGCTGCACCGCAGATGCTGCCTTGAGGCATGCTTCAATTGCCTAGATGGCTGCAAACCATTTATTAGTATGCGGGGCTGCATGGCATAGAAGGGATGTGAATACGCACCTGCTTGTCGATACCATACAGATTGCAGGGCAGTAGGGATAATACGTTATATTTGCTGGCGGCACGCCGCAGATTGCTGCAGCCATTTGCCTACATGGCTGCAAACCATTTCGTATGCGGGGCTGCATGGCATGAAAGGGATATGAACACGCACCGGCTTAACGATACTATACGGACTGCAAGGCGGTAGGGCTAATGCCTGATATTTGCTGGCGGCACGCCGCAGATTGCTGAAGCGCTGCACCGCAGATGGTGCCTCAAGGCATGTTTTAATTGACTGGATGGCTGCAAACCATTTATTAGTATGCGGGGCTGCATGGCATAGAAGGGATATGAATACGCACCGGCTTGTCGATACTATACGGACTGCAAGGCAGTAGGGCTAATACGTTATATTTGCTGGCGGCACGCCGCAGATTGCTGCAGCGCTGCACCGCAGATGCTGCCTTAAGGCATGCTTCAATTGCCTGGATGGCTGCAAACCATTCATTAGTATGCGGGGCTGCATGGCATAGAAGGGATATGAATACGCACCTGCTTGTCGATACCATACAGATTGCAGGGCAGTAGGGCTAATACGTTATATTTGCTGGCGGCACGCCGCAGATTGCTGCAGCGCTGCACCGCAGATGCTGCCTTTAGGCATGCTTCTATTGCCTAGATGGCTGCAAACCATTTTGTATGCGGGGCTGCATGGCATAGAAGGGATGTGAACACGCACATGCTTGACGATACTATGCAGATTGCAAGGCAGTAGGGCTAATACGTTATATTTGCTGGCGGCACGCCGCAGATTGCCGCAGCGCTGCACCGCAGATGCTGCCTTAAGGCATGCTTTAATTGCCTGGATGGCTGCAAACCATTCATTAGTATGCGGGGCTGCATGGCATAGAAGGGATATGAATACGCACCTGCTTGTCGATACCATACAGATTGCAGGGCAGTAGGGCTAATACGTTATATTTGCTGGCGGCACGCCGCAGATTGCTGCAGCGCTGCACCGCAGATGCTGCCTTAAGGCATGCTTTAATTGCCTGGATGGCTGCAAACCATTTATTAGTATGCGGGGCTGCATGGCATAGAAGGGATGTGAACACGCACCGGCTTGATGATACTATACGGACGCAAGGCAGTAGGGCTAATACTGATATTTGCTGGCGGCACGCCGCAGATTGCTGCAGCGCTGCACCGCAGATGCTGCCTTAAGGCATGCTTTAATTGCCTGGATGGCTGGAAACCATTTATCAGTATGCGGGGCTGCATGGCATAGAAGGGATATGAACATCGCACCGGCTTGACGATACTATACGACTGCAAGGCAGTAGGGCTAATACTTGAATTTGCTGGCGGCACGCCGCAGATTGCTGCAGCGCTGCACCGCAGATGCTGCCTTAAGGCATGCTTTAATTGGCCTGGATGGCTGCAAACCATTATCATATGCGGGGCTGCATGGCATAGAAGGGATATGAACACGCACCGGCTTGACGATACTACAAAGACTGCAAGGCAGTAGGGCTAATACTTGATATTTGCTGGCGGCACGCCGATGTGTATAAGAGACAGGATTGCTGCAGCGCTGCACCGCAGATGCTGCCTTAAGGCATGCTTTAATTGCCTGGATGGCTGCAAACCATTTATCAGTATGCGGGGCTGCATGGCATAGAAGGGATATGAACACGCACCGGCTTGACGATACTATACGGACTGCAAGGCAGTAGGGCTAATACTTGATATTTGCTGGCGGCACGCCGCAGATTGCTGCAGCGCTGCACCGCAGATGCTGCCTTAAGGCATGCTTTAATTGCCTGGATGGCTGCAAACCATTTATTAGTATGCGGGGCTGCATGGCATAGAAGGGATATGAACACGCACCGGCTTGACGATACTATACGGACTGCAAGGCAGTAGGGCTAATACTTGATATTTGCTGGCGGCACGCCGCAGATTGCTGCAGCGCTGCACCGCAGATGCTGCCTTAAGGCATGCTTTAATTGCCTGGATGGCTGCAAACCATTTATCAGTATGCGGGGCTGCATGGCATAGAAGGGATATGAACACGCACCGGCTTGACGATACTACACAGACTGCAAGGCAGTAGGGCTAATACTTGATATTTGCTGGCGGCACGCCGCAGATTGCTGCAGCGCTGCACCGCAGATGCTGCCTTTAGGCATGCTTCTATTGCCTAGATGGCTGCAAACCATTTTGTATGCGGGGCTGCATGGCATAGAAGGGATGTGAACACGCACATGCTTGACGATACTATGCAGATTGCAAGGCAGTAGGGCTAATACGTTATATTTGCTGGCGGCACGCCGCAGATTGCCGCAGCGCTGCACCGCAGATGCTGCCTTAAGGCATGCTTTAATTGCCTGGATGGCTGCAAACCATTCATTAGTATGCGGGGCTGCATGGCATAGAAGGGATATGAATACGCACCTGCTTGTCGATACCATACAGATTGCAGGGCAGTAGGGATAATACGTTATATTTGCTGGCGGCACGCCGCAGATTGCTGCAGCGCTGCACCGCAGATGCTGCCTTAAGGCATGCTTTAATTGCCTGGATGGCTGCAAACCATTTATTAGTATGCGGGGCTGCATGGCATAGAAGGGATGTGAACACGCACCGGCTTGATGATACTATACGGACGCAAGGCAGTAGGGCTAATGCCTGATATTTGCTGGCGGCACGCCGCAGATTGCTGCAGCCATTTGCCTACATGGCTGCAAACCATTTCGTATGCGGGGCTGCATGGCATGAAAGGGATATGAACACGCACCGGCTTGACGATACTATACGGACTGCAAGGCAGTAGGGCTAATGCCTGATATTTGCTGGCGGCACGCCGCAGATTGCCGCAGCGCTGCACCGCAGATGCTGCCTTGAGGCATGCTTCAATTGCCTAGATGGCTGCAAACCATTTATTAGTATGCGGGGCTGCATGGCATAGAAGGGATGTGAATACGCACCTGCTTGTCGATACCATACAGATTGCAGGGCAGTAGGGATAATACGTTATATTTGCTGGCGGCACGCCGCAGATTGCTGCAGCCATTTGCCTACATGGCTGCAAACCATTTCGTATGCGGGGCTGCATGGCATGAAAGGGATATGAACACGCACCGGCTTGACGATACTATACGGACTGCAAGGCAGTAGGGCTAATACTTGATATTTGCTGGCGGCACGCCGCAGATTGCTGCAGCGCTGCACCGCAGATGCTGCCTTAAGGCATGCTTTAATTGACTGGATGGCTGCAAACCATTTATTAGTATGCGGGGCTGCATGGCATAGAAGGGATATGAACACGCACCGGCTTGACGATACTATACGGACTGCAAGGCAGTAGGGCTAATACTTGATATTTGCTGGCGGCACGCCGCAGATTGCTGCAGCGCTGCACCGCAGATGCTGCCTTAAGGCATGCTTTAATTGCCTGGATGGCTGCAAACCATTTATCAGTATGCGGGGCTGCATGGCATAGAAGGGATATGAACACGCACCTGCTTGACAATACTATACAGACTGCAAGGCAGTAGGGCTAATACTTGATATTTGCTGGCGGCACGCCGCAGATTGCTGCAGCGCTGCACCGCAGATGCTGCCTTAAGGCATGCTTTAATTGCCTGGATGGCTGCAAACCATTTATTAGTATGCGGGGCTGCATGGCATAGAAGGGATATGAACACGCACCTGCTTGACGATACTATACGGACTGCAAGGCAGTAGGGCTAATACTTGATATTTGCTGGCGGCACGCCGCAGATTGCTGCAGCGCTGCACCGCAGATGCTGCCTTAAGGCATGCTTTAATTGCCTGGATGGCTGCAAACCATTATTAGTATGCGGGGCTGCATGGCATAGAAGGGATATGAACACGCACCTGCTTGACGATGCTATACGGACTGCAAGGCAGTAGGGCTAATACTTGATATTTGCTGGCGGCACGCCGCAGATTGCTGCAGCGCTGCACCGCAGATGCTGCCTTAAGGCATGCTTCTAATTGCCTGGATGGCTGCAAACCATTTATCAGTATGCGGGGCTGCATGGCATAGAAGGGATATGAACACGCACCGGCTTGACGATGCTATACGGACTGCAAGGCAGTAGGGCTAATACTTGATATTTGCTGGCGGCACGCCGCAGATTGCTGCAGCGCTGCACCGCAGATGCTGCCTTTAGGCATGCTTCTATTGCCTAGATGGCTGCAAACCATTTATTAGTATGCGGGGCTGCATGGCATAGAAGGGATGTGAACACGCACATGCTTGACGATACTATGCAGATTGCAAGGCAGTAGGGCTAATACGTTATATTTGCTGGCGGCACGCCGCAGATTGCAGCAGCGCTGCACCGCAGATGCTGCCTTAAGGCATGCTTTAATTGCCTGGATGGCTGCAAACCATTTATTAGTATGCGGGGCTGCATGGCATTGAAGGGATATGAATACGCACCTGCTTGTCGATACCATACAGATTGCAGGGCAGTAGGGATAATACGTTATATTTGCTGGCGGCACGCCGCAGATTGCTGCAGCGCTGCACCGTAGATGCTGCCTTTAGGCATGCTTCTATTGCCTAGATGGCTGCAAACCATTTATTAGTATGCGGGGCTGCATGGCATAGAAGGGATGTGAACACGCACATGCTTGACGATACTATGCAGATTGCAAGGCAGTAGGGCTAATACGTTATATTTGCTGGCGGCACGCCGCAGATTGCCGCAGCGCTGCACCGCAGATGCTGCCTTAAGGCATGCTTTAATTGCCTGGATGGCTGCAAACCATTTATTAGTATGCGGGGCTGCATGGCATTGAAGGGATATGAATACGCACCTGCTTGTCGATACCATACAGATTGCAGGGCAGTAGGGCTAATACGTTATATTTGCTGGCGGCACGCCGCAGATTGCTGCAGCGCTGCACCGCAGATGCTGCCTTAAGGCATGCTTTAATTGTCTAGATGGCTGCAAACCATTTATTAGTATGCGGGGCTGCATGGCATAGAAGGGATGTGAACACGCACCGGCTTGATGATACTATACGGACGCAAGGCAGTAGGGCTAATGCCTGATATTTGCTGGCGGCACGCCGCAGATTGCTGCAGCCATTTGCCTACATGGCTGCAAACCATTTCGTATGCGGGGCTGCATGGCATGAAAGGGATATGAACACGCACCGGCTTGACGATACTATACGGACTGCAAGGCAGTAGGGCTAATACGTTATATTTGCTGGCGGCACGCCGCAGATTGCTGAAGCGCTGCACCGCAGATGGTGCCTCAAGGTAATTGACTGGATGGCTGCAAACCATTCATTAGTATGCGGGGCTGCATGGCATAGAAGGGATGTGAACACGCACATGCTTGACGATACTATGCAGATTGCAAGGCAGTAGGGCTAATACGTTATATTTGCTGGCGGCACGCCGCAGATTGCCGCAGCGCTGCACCGCAGATGCTGCCTTAAGGCATGCTTTAATTGCCTGGATGGCTGCAAACCATTTATTAGTATGCGGGGCTGCATGGCATTGAAGGGATATGAATACGCACCTGCTTGTCGATACCATACAGATTGCAGGGCAGTAGGGCTAATACGTTATATTTGCTGGCGGCACGCCGCAGATTGCTGCAGCGCTGCACCGCAGATGCTGCCTTAAGGCATGCTTTAATTGCCTAGATGGCTGCAAACCATTTATTAGTATGCGGGGCTGCATGGCATAGAAGGGATGTGAACACGCACCGGCTTGATGATACTATACGGACGCAAGGCAGTAGGGCTAATGCCTGATATTTGCTGGCGGCACGCCGCAGATTGCTGAAGCGCTGCACCGCAGATGGTGCCTCAAGGTAATTGACTGGATGGCTGCAAACCATTCATTAGTATGCGGGGCTGCATGGCATGAAAGGGATATGAACACGCACCTACTTGACGATACTATGCAGATTGCAAGGCAGTAGGGCTAATACGTTATATTTGCTGGCGGCACGCCGCAGATTGCCGCAGCGCTGCACCGCAGATGCTGCCTTAAGGCATGCTTCAATTGCCTAGATGGCTGCAAACCATTTATTAGTATGCGGGGCTGCATTGCATAGAAGGGATATGAATACGCACCTGCTTGTCGATACCATACAGATTGCAGGGCAGTAGGGATAATACGTTATATTTGCTGGCGGCACGCCGCAGATTGCTGCAGCCATTTGCCTACATGGCTGCAAACCATTTTGTATGCGGGGCTGCATGGCATGAAAGGGATATGAACACGCACCGGCTTGACGATACTATACGGACTGCAAGGCGGTAGGGGTAATGCCTGATATTTCCTGGCGGCACGCCGCAGATTGCTGCAGCGCTGCACCGCAGATGCTGCCTTTAAGCATGCTTTGATTGCCTAGATGGCTGCAAACCATTTAGTATGTGGGGCTGCATGAATCACCAACATGCGCCGGTCGCGGCGCGTTGGCGCGTTGGCGCCCCGCTGCGCCGGCCGCGGCGCGTTGGCGCCCCGCTGCGCCGGCCGCGGCGCGTTGGCGCCCCGCTGCGCCGGCCGCGGCGCGTTGGCGCCCCGCTGCGCCGGCCGCGGCGCGTTGGCGCCCCGCTGCGCGGCCGCGGCGCGTTGGCGCCCCGCTGCGCCGGCCGCGGCGCGTTGGCGCCCCGCTGCGCCGGCCGCGGCGCGTTGGCGCCCCGCTGCGCCGGCCGCGGCGCGTTGGCGCCCCGCTGCGCCGGCCGCGGCGCGTTGGCGCCCCGCTGCGCCGGCCGCGGCGCGTTGGCGCCCCGCTGCGCCGGCCGCGGCGCGTTGGCGCCCCGCTGCCCCGGCCGCGGCGCGTTGGCGCCCCGCTGCCCCGGCCGCGGCGCGTTGGCGCCCCGCTGCCCCGGCCGCGGCGCGTTGGCGCCCCGCTGCCCCGGCCGCGGCGCGTTGGCGCCCCGCTGCCCCGGCCGCGGCGCGTTGGCGCCCCGCTGCCCCGGCCGCGGCGCGTTGGCGCCCCGCTGCCCCGGCCGCGGCGCGTTGGCGCCCCGCTGCCCCGGCCGCGGCGCGTTGGCGCCCCGCTGCCCCGGCCGCGGCGCGTTGGCGCCCCGCTGCCCCGGCCGCGCTAGCAAAGGAAGTGCGGTTTGTGAAATCGACGGACAGGAGTCGATTAAACTCTTATCTGCGGTTGAGAATGATTTGTTGTGATAGTTGATTATGATTAATGAGGTATTGTCCAGGGAGCTATGGCAGCGAATTTCAAGCTGCATGAATCCCTTGTCACGGACCAGACACGAACCCACGTTGGTTGCCGAGGTGCTCCGAGAGATGCGCCCTTAAAGTCGCCGAATCTCTTCCGACGACCAACCACAAGGCGCGTCCGTTGGTGTCGGGGTTTCTTGGGTGCTTTGGCGCGATGAGAAGTACACGACCCGCTGTCAACAGGCTGTCGAGGTAGTCCATTCGCGGCAGGGGCCTTTGCGTCATGTAGGTGCCCGGAATCTGCACGCGATAGATTACCGCCTTGGAGGCCGCCAGCAGCTATAGGAGCAAATTCAGGTGAGTGAACCAAGGCGACATGGCAACGACAAAGGGCTCCTTGCCTAGGGCAGCGTTACAAGAGCTAGGGGCGACAGTACACGGGTTTGTACACGAGAGATGCGGGCATTCACCTGCCCCCACTGCGGAGATGCGGGTAATCCCACCCTTTACGGCGGTCAATTCGATCCCTCCACCCTCCGCATCTCTTGCTCGCCAGTCGTGCCAGCGGTGGCCTCAGCCACCGCTGCTTTGACGTCCGGGAGGACGTACCTGTCGTCCCCAATGTGGGCCTCCGGGTTCCAGTGCCGCGTCTCTTTCGCCGGCGTCATGGTTCTCGCCGTCTCGCATACACGAACCCACGTTGGTTTCCGAGGTGCTCCGAGAGATGCGCCCTTAAAGTCGCCGAATCTCTTCCGACGACCAACCACAAGGCGCGTCTGTTGGTGTCGGGATTTCTTGGGTGCTTTGACGCGATGAGAAGTACACGACCCGCTTTCAACAGACTGTGGATAGGTAGTTCATTTGCGGGCGGGGCCCTTGCGCCAAGTAGGTGCTCGGAATCTGCACGCAACAGATTTCCGCCTTGTAGGCCGGCAGCAGCGGTAGGAGCAAATTCAGGTGAGTGAACCAAGGCGACATGACAACGACAAAGGGATACTTGCACAGGTCAGCGTTACAAGAGCTAGGGGCGACAGTACACGGGTTTGTACGCGAGAGATGCGAGCGCTCATATGCCCCCACTGCGGAGATGCGGCGGGTAATCCCACCCTCTACCTTTAAATTCTCTCCACCCTCCGCATCTCTTGCTCGTCAGTCGTGCCAGCGGTGGCTTCAGCCACCGCTGCTTTGACGTCCGGGAGGACGTACCCGTCGTCTACAATGTGGGCCTCCGGGTTCCAGTGCCGCGTCTCTTTCGCCGGCGTCATGGTTCTCGCCGTCTCGCATACACGAACCCACGTTGCTTGCCGAGGTGCTCCGAGAGATGCGCCCTTAAAGTCGCCGAATCTCGTCCGACGACCAACCACAAGGCGCGTCTGTTGGTGTCGGGATTTCTTGGGTGCTTTGACGCGATGAGAAGTACACGACCCGCTTTCAACAGACTGTGGAGGTAGTTCATTTGCGGGCGGGGCCCTTGCGTCAAGTAGGTGCTCGGAATCTGCACGCAACAGATTTCCGCCTTGTAGGCCGGCAGCAGCGGTAGGAGCAAATTCAGGTGAGTGAACCAAGGCGACGTGACAACGACAAAGGGATCCTTGCACAGGGCAGCGTTACAAGAGCTAGGGGCGACAGTACACGGGTTTGTACGCGAGAGATGCGAGCGCTCATATGCCCCCACTGCGGAGATGCGGGTAATCCCACCCACTACCTTTAAATTCTCTCCACCCTCCGCATCTCTTGCTCGTCAGTCGTGCCAGCGGTGGCTTCAGCCACCGCTGCTTTGACGTCCAGGAGGACGTACCCGTCGTCCCCAATGTGGGCCTCCGGGTTCCTGTGCCGCATCTCTCGCCGCCGCCATGGTTCTCGCCGTCTCGCATACACGAACCCACGTTGGTTGCCGAGGTGCTCCGAGAGATGCGCCCTTAAAGTCGCCGAATCTCCTCCGACGACCAACTTCAAGGCGTCGACAATTGTCACATCTCGCCCCCTCCTGACGGCAGTGAGTGGCGCGCAGCAATTGAGAAAGATGATGAGGAGCAGCCCCCCCCCCCCCCCCCCCCCCCTCCCCCGCCACGTTGTCGACATTGGCAGGACCCGAGCCGTAGTCCGGGTCTGCCATGACGAGGGCTTTTGCCGGGCCATTTTACCAGGGGACGAGATTCGCATCTGCCGGTGAGCTTCTTGGACATACTCGCTGCAAATCCCCCGCAGCTCGTTGTACACAAGCCGGTGGTCTTCAGAGGCCAAGAAGGCCCGCATGTTCACCGTGCTCTCATCCCTGCCCCTCTGCTGCAGTCTGAGGTCATCGGGTACTGCGGATCGTGCATGAGTTGTTAGAGGTCGTTGGCATACAAGGACGAAAACACGAAACGGGTGGGACACGGGGCGGGTGTCACCACTCATGTCGAGATGCGCGACGGGGAGGTGCGCTTAGCGCAGCCCACGGCGTCCTGAAAAGAGATGCGACCGAAGATGCGAGTCCGTGTACCGTTGGAGTCGCTCCTGGGAGAGGGACCAAAGGTGGCACACCTTGAGGCTTGGGGGGTCAGGCTGAGGCTCGCCGTGAGGCGAAGGCTGCGAATCTCCGGCCCCGGGCCATAGCGGTCCGCTTCCATGTTGCCCACCGCCCGGCTGCATGGGCCTCATGGGCTGAGTCGTGGGTATTGGCGCCTGAGACGCCCTCCTGCCGGAACGCAAGTGCATCTGCGGAGAATCTTGCGCCATGGGGGTCACTAGCAGTGTGTCGAGAGCCCTGCTCGTTGGGTCAAAGCCAAGTGCAGCCGCAGATGTCCCCGCCACGCACAGAACTGTGCAAGCGGGCAGATGTGCGTTTTGCTCTGCGAGGACGGTCTGCCATGCTTTTGTGCACCGAGAAGCGTTAAGATGCCTCAAAGAATACAAGCGCGAGGGAGGTTGCGAGGGGTAGATGAGTGGGACGCACAGTGGCGGCGTAGCATTCGAGGCCAGAAAAAACGGTTGGCGTGGAAGGGTAGCGACGCATCTCGTCAAAGGGCGGTGGACAGGCGTGTAGTACATAGTGAAGGTTCATTTCACTGAACAGTACCTCGTACAGTGTTGGCAAGAAAAGGAAGCCAGTTTCACAGTACATTCGTACAGTGTTAGGCTGGACTCAAAATTGCACCCCCCAAAAGGGGTACAATATTGAGTTAAGGGGGATGCAATTTTGAGTCCAGAAATGTGCCCATTTTGACTCAATAATCGCCCTTTTTCCCGGCGACATGTCAGTGTCAATTGTCTCAATTAGATTGAGAGGCACAGGTTGGCATGCCTCCCAACACCGTCATTTGTTTTAATGTAAGTCGATCTTGTCGACTTGCTTGGCTAGCTTATTATCAGCAGCCACTTTGGCTTTGAACCGTTCTTTGTCATGTTCAGATGCATGGCGGCATTCATAAATTGACTGGCCTTTTTTGCCGCATTTGGCGCACTCACCAGAGAAGCGACTCTCTTTTGGTTGACGATTATTGAAGCTGTTGTGGGCCAGCGCTGACTGGTTGATGCTCCGTTGTTGCGTGACCACGCACGGGTTTGAGGAGGTCGGCATGTGGCAACGACCTGAATACTCCTCGTAGCGATGCTTGTGATTCTTGATGTTGGCCTGCCTCCGTTGGGCGTTCTGGACAGCGAGGCGGTGCTCCTCGTCGATAGCCGAGAGATGTCTGAAAAGTACTTCATGAGTCGAGACAATCTCGTTGGCGTGGTAAGCCATCTTCTGCACCTCGGCTCTCTCGTGCTCGGGAATTGCATGGAAAATACGCTGCACTTGCAAGTACTCAGGCACGGCGAAAGGTTCACGCAGCAAAGCAAATGCAGCTTGTATCTTGCGCTGCAAGTCGACAGAGCAAGTAGCCATCTTGGGGTCGCTCGGCTTGATGCAGATGTCACGCGCGTAGTCTAGCTCCGACGGCTGTCTGAATGCCGTTGGGGAAAGCGGCCTTGATGTAAGCTTGTTTTCAACCCTGATACTTGGCGAAGTGACTGAGGACCTCGCAGCCCATGACAATGTGAACCTGAAGCTCATGGCTGTTGAGCACAAGTTGGTTGGTGTGAGCCGCGATATAATCGGTCTTGAGCTGGCGACCGAGCCATGCCTCCATCTCAACCCAAAGCTTGTTGCGGTCGGAAATCTCCTTGTCGACACTCTTTAGAAAGGCCTTGACTGCTGGGAGATCATGAACGTCGGCGAGTTTGTGAAAGATATGTTCTGAGTTGGTGCCATAACACGGGCTTCCAGCATCTTCTCGACAATTTGACGCATGGATTGCTCGGCGGGTGGACCACCGGGAGAGTAGCGGGCTTGACGGGCGCTCCGCTGCGATGCCATGGTGACACGCGACTCGGACAAAGGTTAAAAGGGTTCATAATCGTTACCAAGCGTCGGCATGACCAGCGAAATCACGAATGTATCGTCGTGCGTGCGAGAGCAGGTCGCGGTGGGTCGGCAGGCGGAGATGGATCGTAACATGAAGCTGAAACCAGTGTAAGTACTCGTGGCAGTACTTAATGATACATGGCTCTACTCGTAGTATTTTGGCGAATTGAGTTGGTTGCAGAATGTAATTTGTTACAATATGCCGGTGGCATTACATATCTATCATGTAGCGGTCCGACTCGTCGGTACCGCGGATAGGCAGCTAGTAGCGCTGTCCCGATGATTTAGTTGGCGCGCTTACTGTATGTTGCAGGGAATATTACTAGCGTCTGGTTGTGGCTGTAGCAGTAATAACACGCATGTTGTAATATCAGTACATAAGTATGATTACTTGGTCATAAAATGTCGCGGGTTGTGATGGTATTAGGGTAGTCGCTAGGCGCAACCCTAACAGATATATCTAACATTCCCTTTGATCCCAACCGCACTGGAATCAATCACGTTGCCCATCCGAGCATGCGTCGCGTGATCTGGGTATGCTGGGCGGTGAGACACATGATGTATTAACGCCCCATAGTCACATGTAATGATACTACATTATATTCCTGCTCCAACACCCTGCTAAGTGTGGCACGGTGCTTCTCTTGCGTCACCGGTAAGGCATGCTGCCGCTTCACGGGGGGTTTCTGGTGGGCGCGCCTGCCCGTGATAGGTTTGGCGCGTACAACATTGTGCCGCTTGATAGCAACGTGGCTTGCTATCTGCACAGCTCGGGATCTACGTTGCTTTCCCGCAACTTGCTCCCCCCCCCCCTCCCCTCGTCTATTGGTTGGCGCTCTCTTTACCCGCTCTACGCCCTCATCGCCGTACGGGACTAGCAAGCCCATCATCTCAATACTCGGGGATATGCCCCTGCAGATGGTGAAGGTAGACTACCTGACAACTGCTTACGCATGGCACCTGAATGAGCGTTTGCACAAAACTCCTTGGCGGCAGCTCTGACTTTGTTTGCATGGTGCTTCCACGCCCCATTGGCATTGGGCCCGGGAGTCTCCTTCATTAACATCGTGAGTGTGATGTAGCGCTCCCACACCTTGCGAGCATGCTTGAATGCCACCGCCGCATGCTCCGTGTCGTATGCCAACTCCAACACATGGAGGTAATTGTCCACCATCACATTGCATTCATCTCCATCCCATGTTTCCACAGATAGGCAAAGCGTGATGCCCTTCTTCTAAATGACATTGTAGCCGATAACTTTCCCCTTGCTCCGGATGAAGTCAATAACCTTCTGCAGGACAACGCCGGATCTTAGCGACACATAGCAGCAACATCAATAGTGATAGCGAGCAAGCAATTATAACGATTGTTGGTGTCAGTGTTAGGTAGCTTACCTTTTCCTTGTTGCAGCGTACAGTCACCGTGTACAAGTAGATCCTCGGCATAGTAATGAGGTCTCTCACTGTGCAAAAGATTTGTAACCATGTCCCGCCATGATGTGCCCCAGACGGCTCGCCTCAATAAGCCGGGCCTGGCACCAAAATGGGCTTGCTGAATGAAGGCAATCCGCTGGCTCTCGTTGCCCTCCTCTGGTAGCCACGGGTCAGCCTCTGCGATGAGGGTGCCCGGCCCCCCCTTTTCAGTCTTCTTGTTGTGTTTGTGGCGCGGGCAAAAGGGGCTAGGGCAGGAAAAGGGCATCTTGTTGTCGGGTCGATGAAGCAGTGCCCAATAAGCTAGCACGAGATATCCTCTTCCCTCGTACCATGCATCACTAGCCGTCTCTTGTCGCCGTCTTTCGGGTAGGACCGGAAGAGCTTGCTTATAATGTGGTTCGCAAGGGGCTTGCGATGCTAGCGGGTGCGCGGGCCTCCGCATCGTTGGCATTGCTACCGCAAGCACCACCGAACTTGCGCTTGAAAAAGTCTGTGACCTTGGTCGCCCAGTACGACCTCTGGCCACCCGCTCCGCCACCTCCTTCCCGTCGTCGTTGCACACACTCTCCTGCGGGCTAGACTCCAGGAGGTCCTGCGTCGCCTCCCAACCCGGACCTGCGTCGTCTGCATCGGCTGCGCCTGTGTTGTCCTCGACATGCAGCAGCGGAATCTTTTTCTTGCCTGCGCCCGCGCCTACTGGCCGGCCGGCTTTCTGCAGCGGCTGAATCGTGCCACCGTCGCTCTCCTTGTCGCTATCGCTGTCGCTGGTAGATCCATGCATGCGTTTGAGATAGCGTACGTGTTCTCTGGCCCGGCGAGCCTCCTGGTGCCGCACTATAGCCACATCTTGCTGCGCGGCCACTGGCCGCTGCGACACGGCACTAATCTGCTGCGCATGCGTGGCAGCATGTTCCTTTATTAGGAGCCGGCGCTCCGCTGCCAGCTCGGCACACAAAGAATCTACCATGGCCTCTACGGTTGCCTCCCGGCGCTGCCGGACGGTCCTCCTCAGTCTCCCGTGCAGGTGTGGGGTTGGCTGGGCCGCTGCCGCTGGCATGGGTAACGCGATCAACGCGGCCCGCATGTGCGCTGCTGCGGACCGCTGCCGGCCCGCTGCCTCCGCCAGCGGTCTGTTAAGGTAGGCCCACGCTTCACGAACACTCCACCGGGCCCTCGTAAGTCGTGTCGGACCTTTTGCGGGCCCGATCCATCGCCAGTGTCCACGGTAGCTTCGCCGTACCCCATTGTATGGTGCACGGCAAATGGTGTGAGGATGGGGGTTCTGCCGACTGCCGGCAGAACCCATATTTGTAACACTTTTTCACACGGGTGCCTAAGCACGCAGGACGCCCCACCACCGACCACGTGCCACTCTAGAGACCCAACTATGCCTATGGGATATGGCTGGGTGGGTGTTAGGGCTTCTTGAGTGTGCTTGGCGCTGTGGGGTGTGGGTTCGTGAGCAGGTAATTATTTTTGCAGATTTCGGCTTTTTAGTGCGCTGTGACGTTTGACCCTGATCTACTAAAGCCACTTACGCAATTACCGAGTATTCTGGTATTTTGGCATTTTAGCCCGGAAAATACCAAAATACCAAAATACTGATACCCCCTGACGGAAGTGGCCGCACCGTAATTTAGTATTTCTTGCACTCGGCATCCATCTAGTCTTACTGCTTGTAGATGCAGCGACTCCTCGTCGCGCCTCGCGCCTCGCTGGCAAACTTCGTTTCCAGCACGGGCATACAAAATCGACTCCAACGTCGTCATCTCCCGCCCGCGGCGTGCGTCTCCCCCTTTCTTGCCCTGGCTGTAGTCCTCGGGGTCTTGCTCGAGATCAGCAGGCGCCTCAGCTGGCGAGGGAGAACTCCTCTTTTCCGTAGGAGGCGGTGCGGGGCCCGTAGTAGGCGCAGCACCACCGCCATCTCCGCCCGCCTCGTTGTTAACGGTGTGGGGACTCGCCCATCCTTCTCACTGTCGTCGGGCAGCGGGAAGGTGTCATTCACGGGGATGGCAGGCGGTATGCTGGAGGAGATCTCAATGCAGCCGCAGCCCGCCGGGTGGTGAATCGGCAGGCCCGCGCGCCGGATGCCCGGCAGATGAGGCTCCGAGCCAGCAGTAAAGTACTTAAGTACAGTGGGTCAAAATACTAGGGTGGCTCCGAGGGAGTATTTTGAAGTACTAAAATACTCGTAAAAGTGTAATCGCGTCATCACGGTCGTCGCGACACGGTATTTTAGTATTTTGATGAGAGAATAATACCAAAATACTAAAATACTCGGTGATTGCGTAAGTGGCCAAATAAGATAGAATTGTACCCTGTTTTGTATTTATCCCTAAAATTAATGACGAATGTGCACGCCCGTCGTACGCGAAATCACGTCACCAAGGCAGCCACCTGTATATTGGGTACTTGGTGGCCTTCACTGAGCGGTACTGGCTTGGTACAGGGTAGTCTCCGCGACTCCTCGGGCCTCGCGCGACCCCTCGCACTGGTCACATGGTTTTGAGCACGCCCTTTAACGTAGTTGGTGCAAGTGTAAGTTGGTGTAAAGTGCCAGTCCTGTCCCGGGGGCGAAAAAAAACAAGTTGGTGTAAAGTAACAGTAAGGATTTATGTATCGCACGAGTGCTTCGGAGCCTGACCATGATCGAGCAGCCGCATCATAACGATGCACCTATACTTTGCCCCTTACTGGAGCCGCAGAGCGTATGGGCTACTTGACTCATCGCGACGAGCCGACGAGCACGCACAATGGACGAGCGCCCCTCTGCGGGTTATACGTCATCTGACGGGTCGTCTGATCCCTGGTCGGCTGGTGGCTATTATTATATCCTGCCACTGGTTCCGCTAGTGTCCATTACTATCTCATCGTCACAGCGGCAGTTTCGTGCCTCCGCCCCGCCTCTGCTCCGAAACGGAGAAGTCGACAGCTATGCGCGCCCACAACCTTACCGCGCTGCTGCTAGTGGCCCTTCTGGCTACCTCTCCCGCGTTTGTCAGCGGGAACAGCTTCATTGAAGCGTTCTCCCGCGCCGTGTTTGCTGCTGCCAACGACGCTCCTGCGCCGGCGACCTCATCAGTCGCGCGGTCCGGCCCCCATGGTGTTCTTTCCGTAGCCAGCCAAACGTCGCCAGCGCCGGTTCGCTTGTCTTGCCCGCTGGCGCTTGACTCATGCGTGGTTCCGCTAACCAACACCACCCTTCCGCTGGAGAACTGGGAACTGCGTTCCGGTCGCAGCTTTACGTCAAGCGACCCCCTATCGTCTTGCTGCCTGTGCTCTGTAGCGCTGCAGTGCTTTGAGTCAGATGGCTCCCTCACGACAGCGCCCGCCGCGAGCGAAGACGACCTGCGACTGTACGACTCTTGGTGCTCCGCTCTGGCGACCCACTTCGACGAGCTGTTCGAAAGCGGGTCTCCCAGCGGCAAGCCAGCCTACTGCTCCTTCGAGACTCGAGAGTCTAGAGTATCAGCTGATAACGAAGACGATGCCGAGCAGTTCTACGGCCTTGATCTCGCGCCCACGTTGCCAGACGTGACAGACCGCACGGTGGAGGTGGAAGTGGAGTCGGAGGCCGACGCCGAGGCCGACAGCGCCGCAGCTAATTCAGAGGACGACGCGTCCCCTGCCTCCCAGGCTGACGTTGACGACGTGCCGTCCGATTCTCAGGATGAGGGCGTCGGAGTGGCGTCTGAGGACGATGATGACGAGCCCTCCGATAGCGACGGGGGCGACGACGAGTCCGCAGAGAGCGACAGAGACGACAACGCATCCTCCGAAGACGACAACGGTGTGTCGTCAGATGACGACGGCGACGACGTGTCCTCAGATGACGACGGGGACGACGTGTCCTCAGATGACGACGGCGACGACGTGTTCTCAGATGATGACGGCGACGACGATGCGTCATCTGAAGATGATAGCAACGACGACGTCTCCTCTGAAAACGACGACGATGTCTCCGCCTCGGGATCTCAAGATGATGAGAACGACGACGTGACCTCTGAATCTGAAGACGAAAGCCAAGTGAGCAGCAGTGATTCCCCCGATCCAGTATCAACTCAAGCGCCATCACCGGTGCCAACACCGGTGCCCACCCCAGCTCCGACACCTCTGCCCACGCCAAGTACCACACCTGCGCCTAACAATACCCCTGCACCTACACCGGTCCAAACTCTGCCCCCTCAGCCTACCCCTGTCCCGACGCCATCACCAACCCCAGCGCCCACACCAGCCCCCAATCCCGCGCCCACACCGGCGCCCACTCCTGCGCCCACCCCCGCCCCCACGCCAAGTGCCACCCCTGCACCTAACAATACCCCTGCACCTACACCAGTCCAAACTCTGCCCCCTCAGCCTACCCCTGTCCCGACGCCATCACCAACCCCTGCCCCCACACCTGCACCAACTCCCGCGCCCACCCCTGCCCCCACACCCGCGCCGACTCCCGCCCCCACCCCTGCCCCCACACCGGCGCCCACTCCCGCGCCCACCCCCGCCCCCACACCGGCACCCACTCCCGCGCCCACCCCGGCCCCCACACCCGTGCCCACTCCCTCGCCCACCCCTGCCCCCACACCGGCGCCCACTCCCGCGCCCACCCCGGCCCCCACACCCTCGCCCACCCCTGCCCCCACACCGGCGCCCACTCCCGCGCCCACCCCGGCCCCCACACCCTCGCCCACCCCTGCCCCCACACCAGCGCCCACTCCCGCTCCCACTCCCGCCCCCACCCCTGCCCCCACCCCCGCCCCCACCCCTGCCCCCACTCCTGCTCCCACACCGGCGCCCACTCCCGCGCCCACCCCTACCCCCACACCCGCGCCCACCCCTGCCCCCACACCAGCGCCCACTCCCGCTCCCACTCCCGCCCCCACCCCGCCCCCACCCCTGCCCCCACTCCTGCTCCCACCCCCGCCCCCACACCGGCACCCACTCCCGCGCCCACTCCCGCACCCACCCCTGCCCCCACACCGGCGCCCACTCCCGCGCCCACTCCCGCGCCCACCCCTGCCCCCACACCAGCGCCAACCCCCGCGCCCACCCCTGCCCCACTCCCGCGCCCACTCCCGCGCCCACCCCTGCCCCCACTCCCGCGCCCACCCTCGCCCCCACCCCCGCGCCCACTCCCTCGCCCACGCCCGCGCCCACTCCCGCGCCCACCCCTGCCCCCACTCCCGCGCCCACTCCCGCGCCCACCCCTGCCCCCACTCCTGCGCCCACTCCCGCGCCCACCCCTGCCCCCACACCGGCGCCCACTCCTTCGCCCACCCCTGCCCCCACTCCTGCGCCCACTCCCGCGCCCACCCCTGCCCCCACTCCCGCGCCCACCCCTGCCCCCACACCCGCGCCCACACCCGCGCCCACACCCGCCCCCACCCCTGCCCCCACTCTCGCTCCCACCCCCGCCCCCACACCGGCACCCACTCCCGCGCCCACTCCCGCACCCACCCCTGCCCCCACACCGGCGCCCACTCCCGCGCCCACCCCTGCCCCCACCCCCGCCCCCACACCGGCACCCACTCCCGCGCCCACCCCAGCACCCACACCTGCGCCCACGCTTTCTGGCATTTGTGCTAATGGAGATGGCTTCTGCTCTGGAAATTGCGGGTCAAATTGTCGTGATGCCTGTGACGCCCTGGGGGTTGTGTTTGTGAGTAATAGCCAGTGTTCATCCATCGGCCAATGTCCTCGTGGGCCTTGTTGTGAGTGCAGGCCGTCTGGGTCCCCCGCCCCCACCCCTGCGCCTACCTCAGTACCTACACCGGCGCCCACTCCCGCACCAACACCAAATAATACACCACCAACTAATCCTAATAATACCCCGGCGCCTACACCTGTACAAACTCTGCCCGCTCTGCCCACTCCCTCGCCCACCCCTGCCCCCACACCTGCGCCCACCCCTGCCCCCACACCCGCGCCCACTCCCGCGCCCACCCCTGCCCCCACACCCGCCCCCACACCGGCGCCCACCCCTGCGCCCACACCGGCGCCCACACCCGCGCCCACCCCCGCCCCCACACCGGCGCCCACCCCCGCGCCCACCCCCACGCCCACTCCTGCCCCCACACCGGCGCCCACCCCCGCGCCCACCCCTGCCCCCACACCGGCGCCCACCCCCGCGCCCACTCCTGCCCCCACACCGGCGCCCACTCCCGCGCCCACCCCCGCGCCCACCCCTGCCCCCACACCCGCTCCCACACCGGCGCCCACCCCCGCCCCCACACCGGCGCCCACCCCCGCGCCCACCCCTGCCCCCACACCGGCGCCCACCCCCGCGCCCGCTCCTGCCCCCACACCGGCGCCCACTCCCGCGCCCACCCCCGCGCCCACCCCTGCCCCCACACCCGCTCCCACACCGGCGCCCACCCCCGCCCCCACACCGGCGCCCACCCCCGCGCCCACACTGGCACCCACTCCTGCTCCCACCCCTGCCCCCACACCCGCGCCCACAACCGCCCCCACTCCGGCGCCCACACCGGCGCCCACCCCCGCCCCCACACCGGCGCCCACCCCCGCGCCCACCCCGCCCCCACACCGGCACCCACTCCCGCCCCCACACTGGCACCCACTCCCGCTCCCACCCTGCTCCCACTCCCGCGCCCACTCCCGCGCCCACTCCCGCGCCCACCCCGCCCCCACACCGGCGCCCACCCCCGCGCCCACTCCTGCCCCCACACCGGCGCCCACCCCCGCGCCCACCCCTGCCCCACACCGGCGCCCACCCCCGCGCCCACTCCTGCCCCCACACCGGCGCCCACTCCCGCGCCCACCCTGCCCCCACACCCGCTCCCACACCCGCGCCCACCCCCGCCCCCACACCGGCGCCCACCCCCGCGCCCACTCCCGCCCCCACACTGGCACCCACTCCCGCTCCCACCCCTGCCCCCACACCCGCGCCCACAACCGCCCCCACTCCGGCGCCCACTCCCGCGCCTACTCCCACGCCCACACCAGCGCCCACTCCCGCGCCCACTCCCGCGCCCACCCCCGCCCCACACCGGCGCCCACCCCGCGCCCACTCCTGCCCCCACACCGGCGCCCACCCCGCGCCCACTCCTGCCCCCACACCCGCCCCCACACCAGCACCCACTCCCGCGCCCACCCCCGCCCCACACCTGCGCCCACCCCTGCCCCCACACCCGCGCCCACCCCTGCCCCCACACCCGCTCCCACCCCTGCCCCCACTTCCGCTCCCACACCTGCCCCCACACCCGCGCCCACCCCTGCCCCCACACCCGCGCCCACACCCGCTCCCACACCGGCGCCCACCCCTGCCCCCACACCGGCCCCCACACCGGCGCCCACTCCCGCGCCCACTCCCGCCCCTACACCGGCGCCCACTCCCGCGCCCACCCCCGCCCCCACACCGGCGCCCACCCCCGCGCCCACTCCTGCCCCCACACCGGCACCCACTTCCGCTCCCACCCCCGCCCCCACACCGGCACCCACTCCCGCGCCCACACCGGCCCCCACGCCCGCGCCCAGCCCTGCCCCCACACCGGCGCCCACTCCTTCGCCCACCCCTGCCCCCACTCCCGCGCCCACTCCCGCGCCCACCCCTGTCCCCACACCGGCGCCCACTCCTTCGCCCACCCCTGCCCCCACTCCCGCGCCCACTCCCGCGCCCACCCCTGCCCCCACACCAGCGCCAACCCCCGCGCCCACCCCTGCCCCCACTCCCGCGCCCACTCCCGCGCCCACCCCTGCCCCCACTCCCGCGCCCACCCTCGCCCCCACCCCCGCGCCCACTCCCTCGCCCACCCCTGCACCCACGCCCGCGCCCACTCCCGCGCCCACCCCTGCCCCCACTCCCGCGCCCACTCCCGCGCCCACCCCTGCCCCCACTCCTGCGCCCACTCCCGCGCCCACCCCTGCCCCCACACCGGCGCCCACTCCTTCGCCCACCCCTGCCCCCACTCCTGCGCCCACTCCCGCGCCCACCCCTGCCCCCACTCCCGCGCCCACCCCTGCCCCCACACCCGCGCCCACACCCGCGCCCACACCCGCCCCCACCCCTGCCCCCACTCTCGCTCCCACCCCCGCCCCCACACCGGCACCCACTCCCGCGCCCACTCCCGCACCCACCCCTGCCCCCACACCGGCGCCCACTCCCGCGCCCACCCCTGCCCCACCCCCGCCCCCACACCGGCACCCACTCCCGCGCCCACCCCAGCACCCACACCTGCGCCCACGCTTTCTGGCATTTGTGCTAATGGAGATGGCTTCTGCTCTGGAAATTGCGGGTCAAAATGTCGTGATGCCTGTGACGCCCTGGGGGTTGTGTTTGTGAGTAATAGCCAGTGTTCATCCATCGGCCAATGTCCTCGTGGGCCTTGTTGTGAGTGCAGGCCGTCTGGGTCCCCCGCCCCCACCCCTGCGCCTACCTCAGTACCTACACCGGCGCCCACTCCCGCACCAACACCAAATAATACACCACCAACTAATCCTAATAATACCCCGGCGCCTACACCTGTACAAACTCTGCCCGCTCTGCCCACTCCCTCGCCCACCCCTGCCCCCACACCTGCGCCCACCCCTGCCCCCACACCCGCGCCCACTCCCGCGCCCACCCCTGCCCCCACACCCGCCCCCACACCGGCGCCCACCCCTGCGCCCACACCGGCGCCCACACCCGCGCCCACCCCCGCCCCCACACCGGCGCCCACCCCCGCGCCCACCCCCGCCCCCACACCGGCACCCACTCCCGCCCCCACACTGGCACCCACTCCCGCTCCCACCCCTGCTCCCACTCCCGCGCCCACTCCCGCGCCCACCCCCGCGCCCACCCCTGCCCCCACACCGGCGCCCACTCCCGCGCCCACCCCGCCCCCACACCGGCGCCCACCCCCGCGCCCACCCCTGCCCCCACACCGGCGCCCACCCCCGCGCCCACTCCTGCCCCCACACCGGCGCCCACTCCCGCGCCCACCCCCGCGCCCACCCCTGCCCCCACACCCGCTCCCACACCGGCGCCCACCCCCGCCCCCACACCGGCGCCCACCCCCGCGCCCACACTGGCACCCACTCCCGCTCCCACCCCTGCCCCCACACCCGCGCCCACAACCGCCCCCACTCCGGCGCCCACACCGGCGCCCACCCCCGCCCCCACACCGGCGCCCACCCCCGCGCCCACCCCCGCCCCCACACCGGCACCCACTCCCGCCCCCACACTGGCACCCACTCCCGCTCCCACCCCTGCTCCCACTCCCGCGCCCACTCCCGCGCCCACTCCCGCGCCCACCCCCGCCCCCACACCGGCGCCCACCCCCGCGCCCACTCCTGCCCCCACACCGGCGCCCACCCCCGCGCCCACCCCTGCCCCCACACCGGCGCCCACCCCCGCGCCCACCCCTGCCCCCACACCGGCGCCCACCCCCGCGCCCACTCCTGCCCCCACACCGGCGCCCACTCCCGCGCCCACCCCTGCCCCCACACCCGCACCCACACCCGCGCCCACCCCCGCCCCCACACCGGCGCCCACCCCCGCGCCCACTCCCGCCCCCACACCGGCGCCCACCCCCGCGCCCACTCCTGCCCCCACACCGGCGCCCACCCCCGCGCCCACTCCTGCCCCCACACCCGCCCCCACACCAGCACCCACTCCCGCGCCCACCCCCGCCCCCACACCTGCGCCCACCCTGCCCCCACACCTGCGCCCACCCCTGCCCCCACACCCGCGCCCACCCCCGCGCCCACCCCTGCCCCCACACCGGCGCCCACCCCCGCGCCCACTCCTGCCCCCACACCGGCGCCCACTCCCGCGCCCACCCCTGCCCCCACACCCGCTCCCACACCCGCGCCCACCCCCGCCCCCACACCGGCGCCCACCCCCGCGCCCACTCCCGCCCCCACACCGGCGCCCACCCCCGCGCCCACTCCTGCCCCCACACCGGCGCCCACCCCCGCGCCCACTCCTGCCCCACACCCGCCCCCACCCCCGCCCCCACACCGGCACCCACTCCCGCCCCCACACTGGCACCCACTCCCGCTCCCACCCCTGCTCCCACTCCCGCGCCCACTCCCGCGCCCACTCCCGCGCCCACCCCCGCCCCCACACCGGCGCCCACCCCCGCGCCCACTCCTGCCCCCACACCGGCGCCCACCCCCGCGCCCACCCCTGCCCCCACACCGGCGCCCACCCCCGCGCCCACCCCTGCCCCACACCGGCGCCCACCCCCGCGCCCACTCCTGCCCCCACACCGGCGCCCACTCCCGCGCCCACCCCTGCCCCCACACCCGCTCCCACACCCGCGCCCACCCCCGCCCCCACACCGGCGCCCACCCCCGCGCCCACTCCCGCCCCCACACCGGCGCCCACCCCCGCGCCCACTCCTGCCCCCACACCGGCGCCCACCCCCGCGCCCACTCCTGCCCCCACACCCGCCCCCACACCAGCACCCACTCCCGCGCCCACCCCCGCCCCCACACCTGCGCCCACCCCTGCCCCACACCTGCGCCCACCCCTGCCCCCACACCCGCGCCCACCCCCGCGCCCACCCCTGCCCCCACACCGGCGCCCACCCCCGCGCCCACTCCTGCCCCCACACCGGCGCCCACTCCCGCGCCCACCCCTGCCCCCACACCCGCTCCCACACCCGCGCCCACCCCCGCCCCCACACCGGCGCCCACCCCCGCGCCCACTCCCGCCCCCACACCGGCGCCCACCCCCGCGCCCACTCCTGCCCCCACACCGGCGCCCACCCCCGCGCCCACTCCTGCCCCCACACCCGCCCCCACCCCCGCCCCCACACCGGCACCCACTCCCGCCCCCACACTGGCACCCACTCCCGCTCCCACCCCTGCTCCCACTCCCGCGCCCACTCCCGCGCCCACTCCCGCGCCCACCCCCGCCCCCACACCGGCGCCCACCCCCGCGCCCACTCCTGCCCCCACACCGGCGCCCACCCCCGCGCCCACCCCTGCCCCCACACCGGCGCCCACCCCCGCGCCCACCCCTGCCCCCACACCGGCGCCCACCCCCGCGCCCACTCCCGCCCCCACACCGGCGCCCACTCCCGCGCCCACCCCTGCCCCCACACCCGCTCCCACACCCGCGCCCACCCCCGCCCCCACACCGGCGCCCACCCCCGCGCCCACTCCCGCCCCCACACCGGCGCCCACCCCCGCGCCCACCCCTGCCCCCACACCGGCGCCCACCCCCGCGCCCACTCCTGCCCCCACACCGGCGCCCACTCCCGCGCCCACCCCTGCCCCCACACCCGCTCCCACACCCGCGCCCACCCCCGCCCCCACACCGGCGCCCACCCCCGCGCCCACTCCCGCCCCCACACCGGCGCCCACCCCCGCGCCCACCCCCGCCCCCACACCGGCGCCCACCCCCGCGCCCACTCCTGCCCCCACACCGGCGCCCACCCCCGCGCCCACTCCTGCCCCCACACCCGCCCCCACACCAGCACCCACTCCCGCGCCCACCCCCGCCCCCACACCTGCGCCCACCCCTGCCCCCACACCCGCGCCCACCCCTGCCCCCACACCCGCGCCCACACCCGCTCCCACACCGGCGCCCACCCCCGCCCCCACACCGGCGCCCACCCCCGCGCCCACACTGGCACCCACTCCCGCTCCCACCCCTGCCCCCACACCCGCGCCCACAACCGCCCCCACTCCGGCGCCCACACCGGCGCCCACCCCCGCCCCCACACCGGCGCCCACCCCCGCGCCCACCCCCGCCCCCACACCGGCACCCACTCCCGCCCCCACACTGGCACCCACTCCCGCTCCCACCCCTGCTCCCACTCCCGCGCCCACTCCCGCGCCCACTCCCGCGCCCACCCCCGCCCCCACACCGGCGCCCACCCCCGCGCCCACTCCTGCCCCCACACCGGCGCCCACCCCCGCGCCCACCCCTGCCCCCACACCGGCGCCCACCCCCGCGCCCACTCCTGCCCCCACACCGGCGCCCACTCCCGCGCCCACCCCTGCCCCCACACCCGCTCCCACACCCGCGCCCACCCCCGCCCCCACACCGGCGCCCACCCCCGCGCCCACTCCCGCCCCCACACTGGCACCCACTCCCGCTCCCACCCCTGCCCCCACACCCGCGCCCACAACCGCCCCCACTCCGGCGCCCACTCCCGCGCCTACTCCCACGCCCACACCAGCGCCCACTCCCGCGCCCACCCCCGCCCCCACACCGGCGCCCACCCCCGCGCCCACTCCTGCCCCCACACCGGCGCCCACCCCCGCGCCCACTCCTGCCCCCACACCCGCCCCCACACCAGCACCCACTCCCGCGCCCACCCCCGCCCCCACACCTGCGCCCACCCCTGCCCCCACACCCGCGCCCACCCCTGCCCCCACACCCGCTCCCACCCCTGCCCCCACACCCGCGCCCACCCCTGCCCCCACACCCGCGCCCACACCCGCTCCCACACCGGCGCCCACCCCTGCCCCCACACCGCCCCCCACACCGGCGCCCACTCCCGCGCCCACTCCCGCCCCTACACCGGCGCCCACTCCCGCGCCCACCCCCGCCCCCACACCGGCGCCCACCCCCGCGCCCACTCCTGCCCCCACACCGGCACCCACTTCCGCTCCCACCCCCGCCCCCACACCGGCACCCACTCCCGCGCCCACACCGGCCCCCACGCCCGCGCCCACCCCTGCCCCCACACCGGCGCCCACTCCCGCGCCCACCCCCGCCCCCACACCGGCGCCCCTGCGCCCACTCCCGCCCCCACACCGGCACCCACTTCCGCTCCCACCCCCGCCCCCACACCGGTACCCACTCCCGCGCCCACACCGGCCCCCACACCCGCGCCCACCCCTGCCCCCACACCGGCGCCCACTCCCGCGCCCACCCCCGCCCCTACACCGGCGCCCACTCCCGCGCCCACCCCCGCCCCCACACCGGCGCCCACCCCCGCGCCCACTCCCGCCCCCACACCGGCGCCCACTCCCGCGCCCACCCCCGCCCCCACACCGGCACCCACTCCCGCCCCCACACTGGCACCCACTCCCGCTCCCACCCCTGCTCCCACTCCCGCGCCCACTCCCGCGCCCACCCCCGCGCCCACCCCTGCCCCCACACCGGCGCCCACTCCCGCGCCCACCCCCGCCCCCACACCGGCGCCCACCCCCGCGCCCACCCCTGCCCCCACACCGGCGCCCACCCCCGCGCCCACTCCTGCCCCCACACCGGCGCCCACTCCCGCGCCCACCCCCGCGCCCACCCCTGCCCCCACACCCGCTCCCACACCGGCGCCCACCCCCGCCCCCACACCGGCGCCCACCCCCGCGCCCACACTGGCACCCACTCCCGCTCCCACCCCTGCCCCCACACCCGCGCCCACAACCGCCCCCACTCCGGCGCCCACACCGGCGCCCACCCCCGCCCCCACACCGGCGCCCACCCCCGCGCCCACCCCCGCCCCCACACCGGCACCCACTCCCGCCCCCACACTGGCACCCACTCCCGCTCCCACCCCTGCTCCCACTCCCGCGCCCACTCCCGCGCCCACTCCCGCGCCCACCCCCGCCCCCACACCGGCGCCCACCCCCGCGCCCACTCCTGCCCCCACACCGGCGCCCACCCCCGCGCCCACCCCTGCCCCCACACCGGTACCCACTCCCGCGCCCACTCCTGCCCCCACACCGGCACCCACTCCCGCGCCCACCCCTGCCCCCACACCCGCTCCCACACCCGCGCCCACCCCCGCCCCCACACCGGCGCCCACCCCCGCGCCCACTCCCGCCCCCACACCGGCGCCCACCCCCGCGCCCACCCCTGCCCCCACACCGGTACCCACCCCCGCGCCCACTCCTGCCCCCACACCGGCGCCCACTCCCGCGCCCACCCCTGCCCCCACACCCGCTCCCACACCCGCGCCCACCCCCGCCCCCACACCGGCGCCCACCCCCGCGCCCACTCCCGCCCCCACACTGGCACCCACTCCCGCTCCCACCCCTGCCCCCACACCGGTACCCACCCCCGCGCCCACTCCTGCCCCCACACCGGCGCCCACTCCCGCGCCCACCCCTGCCCCCACACCCGCTCCCACACCCGCGCCCACCCCCGCCCCCACACCGGCGCCCACCCCCGCGCCCACTCCCGCCCCCACACTGGCACCCACTCCCGCTCCCACCCCTGCCCCCACACCCGCGCCCACAACCGCCCCCACTCCGGCGCCCACTCCCGCGCCTACTCCCACGCCCACACCAGCGCCCACTCCCGCGCCCACCCCCGCCCCCACACCGGCGCCCACCCCCGCGCCCACTCCTGCCCCCACACCGGCGCCCACCCCCGCGCCCACTCCTGCCCCCACACCCGCCCCCACACCAGCACCCACTCCCGCGCCCACCCCCGCCCCCACACCTGCGCCCACCCCTGCCCCCACACCCGCGCCCACCCCTGCCCCCACACCCGCTCCCACCCCTGCCCCCACACCCGCGCCCACCCCTGCCCCCACACCCGCGCCCACACCCGCTCCCACACCGGCGCCCACCCCTGCCCCCACACCGCCCCCCACACCGGCGCCCACTCCCGCGCCCACTCCCGCCCCTACACCGGCGCCCACTCCCGCGCCCACCCCCGCCCCCACACCGGCGCCCACCCCCGCGCCCACTCCTGCCCCCACACCGGCACCCACTTCCGCTCCCACCCCCGCCCCCACACCGGCACCCACTCCCGCGCCCACACCGGCCCCCACGCCCGCGCCCACCCCTGCCCCCACACCGGCGCCCACTCCCGCGCCCACCCCCGCCCCCACACCGGCGCCCACCCCCGTGCCCACTCCCGCCCCCACACCGGCACCCACCCCCGCTCCCACCCCCGCCCCCACACCGGTACCCACTCCCGCGCCCACACCGGCCCCCACACCCGCGCCCACCCCTGCCCCCACACCGGCGCCCACTCCCGCGCCCACCCCCGCCCCTACACCGGCGCCCACTCCCGCGCCCACCCCCGCCCCCACACCGGCGCCCACCCCCGCGCCCACTCCCGCCCCCACACCGGCGCCCACTCCCGCGCCCACCCCCGCCCCCACACCGGTACCCACTCCCGCGCCCACACCCGCGCCCACCCCTGCCCCCACACCGGCGCCCACTCCCGCGCCCACCCCCGCCCCCACATCGGCGCCCACCCCCGCGCCCACTCCCGCGCCCACACCGGCACCCACTTCCGCTCCCACCCCCGCCCCCACACCGGTACCCACTCCCGCGCCCACCCCCGCCGCCACACCTGCGCCCACCCCTAACCCCACACCCGCGCCCACCCCGGCCCCCACACCCGCGCCCACCCCTGCCCCCACACCGGCGCCCACACCCGCTCCCACACCGGCGCCCACCCCTGCCCCCACACCGGCGCCCACTCCCGCTTCCACCCCTGCCCCCACACCCGCGCCCACACCCGCTCCCACACCGGCGCCCACCCCTGCCCCCACACCGGCGCCCACTCCCGCGCCCACACCCGCCCCTACACCGGCGCCCACTCCCGCGCCCACCCCCGCCCCCACACCGGCGCCCACTCCCGCGCCTACTCCCGCCCCCACAACAGCACCCACTCCCGCGCCCACCCCCGCCCCAACACCGGCGCCCACTCCCGCCCCCACACCCGCGCCCACCCCTGCCCCCACACCGGCGCCCACTCCCGCGCCCACCCCCGCCCCTACACCGGCGCCCACTCCCGCGCCCACTCCCGCCCCTACACCGGCGCCCACTCCCGCGCCCACCCCCGCCCCCACACCGGCGCCCACCCCCACGCCCACTCCCGCCCCCACACCGGCACCCACTTCCGCTCCCACCCCCGCCCCCACACCGGCGCCCACTCCCGCGCCCACCCCTGCCCCCACACCGGCGCCCACCCCCACGCCCACTCCCGCCCCCACACCGGCGCCCACCCCTGCCCCCACACCGGCGCCCACCCCTGCCCCCACACCCGCGCCCACCCCTGCCCCCACACCGGCGCCCACACCCGCTCCCACACCGGCGCCCACCCCTGCCCCCACACCGGCGCCCACTCCCGCGCCCACCCCTGCCCCCTCACTGGCGCCCACTCCCGCGCCCACTCCCGCCCCTACACCGGCGCCCACTCCCGCGCCCACACCGGCGCCCACCCCTGCCCCCACACTGGCGCCCACTCCCGCGCCCACCCCCGCCCCCACACCGGCGCCCACTCCCGCGCCTACTCCCGCCCCTACACCGGCGCCCACTCCCGCTCCCACACCGGCGCCCACACCCGCTCCCACACCCGCGCCCACTCCCGCGCCCACCCCCGCCCCAACACCGGCGCCCACTCCCGCTCCCACACCGGCGCCCACCCCTGCCCCCACACCGGCGCCCACTCCCGCGCCCACTCCCGCCCCTACACCGGCGCCCACTCCCGCGCCCACCCCCACCCCCACACCGGCGCCCACCCCCGCGCCCTCTCCTGCCCCCACACTGGCGCCCACTCCCGCGCCCACACCGGCGCCCAGAGATTGCGCCACGTTTCAGACTCCGTTGAATTCGTGCGAGTCACAAGGCTGCGTTTTGGACTGGACATCAGAATGCTTAGGTGACGGTACCGTGGAAGTCTGCATGTTTTGGACTGCTCGGGGAATTGATTTTGATGAAGGAATCAGTCACGTCTGCAGCAGTCCCAATGGGGGCCTTGATGAGAATTGGGACGAAGGCACTGGCAACGCGGCGTGTCAGCGAGTGCCTGTGACTCAAGGTGGGGGCGCGCAAGTTGAGATGTTTGTCAAGGATGGAAGCACATGCTCAGGCACCGACACAAGGCAGTTTGCCACTGGCGATGCAAGCTGCACTGCTACGACAGCGCAGCGCCAATCGTGCACTGGAAATGGTGCTGGAGTTGAGTGCGCATGGACAATCTCGGTGTCACCGGGCACCTGCCCAGACCCGTCCGGTACCCTTGCGCCCACTCTGGCTCCTACTCCTGCCCCTACTCCAGCTACAGGGCCTACCCCTGCGCCTACACCGGTTCCCACTCCTGCGCCCACACCAGCGCCCACTCTCGGCGGGCCCACCCCTGTACCTACTCCTGCGCCCACGCTGGTGCCCACTCCTGCACCTACACCAGTGCCCACAGCGGCTTTCACCCCTGTGAATGCCCTGGGCACCTGCCGGACCAAGAGTAACAAGCCATCAGGCCTAGAGAACCAGGACGGCGTTTGCTTGCCTGCTGGCAGGTGCGACGAACAAGGAACTGGCTGCACCGCAGTCACAAGCAATGGCGACCTTAAAGATACATGCACGGACGGGGACTGCTGCGTCTGTCCAGACGTGGCCGGCCAGGAAGAAGGAAGTGATACTTGCAAGAGTGCTGCGCAGACCGTTTGTGCAAGCGCTTCCGGCGCCGAGACCTGCGCCTGCGTGTCGCAAGGCAGCAAACGCCGGCGCCACCTGCTGCAGTACGCATCGCCGAGTGCCATCAAGAGAGTGGTGGCCAGTGAGTGCAACGTGCCGTCTGGTGCGGTGACTGTATCCCAGCAGGGCCAGGGCAGCTTCCTGGTGCTGGTTGACTACCCAGACGGCACATCGCCCGACGAACAGACAGCCTGCGAGGCGTGGCTGAATGGTGCTGCAGATGCCGATCTGACCAGAGCCGCCAATGTGCCGCTGCGGGTGACGATAGTGCTGTCAGCCAGCGACCTCTTCTTTGCACCACAGATCACTGACGCGCCAGAGGAGGGGGAGGAAGGCAGTGGCACGCCAGGCACCACATCCACGCCTGCTGGCTGCGGCGGCCCCAGCAGACTGCCGCGTGTGGGACTGGACCCTAGCAGCCGGCTGCGCGTCCCCATCTTTGGGCAGGGTGGCAGTACAGGGCCCAGCGGTGGCTTATCGCTGACAGACTTCAACGTGGACATTCAGGCCATCATTGCCAACGAGATAACTTGCGACCTAAACGACGTGAAGAACGCCATTGTGGGCTACTACGCCACCTCCACCAACGCCTCAGCGGGCAGCATCAACACCGTAACCCGCCTGCGCAGCTCCATGCTCCTGGCCATCTCCAACGTGGTCAACGGCAACGAAAACTACATGCGCAACCTGATCCAGGTGGCACTGGCTAACAACGCCAATGTGACAGACCTGACGGCGCAGATGACGGGGCTCATTGTCAACAACATTAAGGGCAACCGCAACATGGTGTCCAGCGTCATCCAGGCCGCCCTATTCAACGGTGGCAGCTACGAGGACATCGCCGCCAACCTCACCGCTGTCATAGCTACTGACATTGTGGGCGACTCCAATTCGGTGCAGTCACTGATCCAGATGGCCATCGGTAACAACGCCACCATCACCGACATGAAGGGCTTCTACGAGAGCATCATTGTCACCCAGCTGGAGGGAGACCGCAACATCGTCAAGTCGCTGGCCAGCCTGGCAGCCGGCAACAACGCCGACATCGCGGACTTTAAGGCCAATATCTCCACCATCATCGCCACGATCATCAACGGCGATGGCAACTCGGTGAACAGCGTAGTTGACATTGCGCTGGGCAACGACTGGGACATGTCACCGCTGCGCAAGCAGGAGTGGGTTGCCAACGTGACCGGCATCGTGGTGACCGACATCCTAGGGAGAGGCAACATCGTGAACAATATGGTGGCGCTGTCCGCTGGAAATCGTGCCATCCTGAACAGAGTGCAGACCACAATTTCAGGCATTGTCAGCAACGTGATCGAGGGCGACAACAACATTGTGGACAACACCATCGATGTGGGCGTTTTCAATGGCAGGCCCACTGGAAACATTAGAGCCGCACTGTCGGTGCAGGACGCGATCGCCAAGGTTGACGCCATTATCGCCAACGTGGTGCGAGGCGCAGGCAACGCTGTCGGCAACACCATTGACATCAATGTTGGCGGCCTTAACAGTGCGAGAAGTAATACTAGGTCCCTTGATAGGAGTGGAAGCTTTTCATTCAACCCTTAGACACATGATAGCACCCTTGCCCCGCTTGAGGGGCGAGACTGGACACCAGCACAGGCATAGAAATCACCCCTCTGCGGGGTTTCGATGACTGTGTTGCCTCACCACTGATGACTAGGCACTGGTGATAATATGATTAAATTTTTCTTCACAATTCGTGTAATATATTGTTCCAACTGTTAAACATCTTCAAAAGAATACCTCCGCGCGTATGCGTTGCTACTGTATTTGTTGCCCATGGCTATGGTTGCCGGCATAATTTCTGCAGACATTGTGATATTGCCAATAGTTTGATGGTAGACACGCCTCGGAATGCTGTGGGGCTGCACAACTAATGGCACTCCACTAGGTGGAGTTTGGATGAAGGCGGCGCCGGCGGCCGCAGTCTAGCACTGCTCCCTACCCTAGTTCCCCACCACCCCAGCCGCATGTGGAAGAAAAGCCCAGTGGCAGTGACCTCCCACGCACCCCCCCACCCCCCCTCTCCCCCCCCCCCCCCCCCCCCCCGGCCGGTCACCCGCCTATGCTTACTTGCCGCATTTAACGAGTTAACATGTGCCTTGCAAGCTATCTCCACGACGCGCGCCAAGAGAAGCCAATGTTATCCGTTAGGCTGCAGGCTACCAGTGGACGAGGATGTCAGGTCGCATGCGATGTCAGCAACTCAGTTGTGGGCTGGCGCACAGGTCGGTGTTGGGTAGTAACCTCACACGCTCCATTTGCTTAAATTAGGCTGGCCTCGTTCACGCTGGCTATGTATGCAGCCTATCAACTGCCGCTGCTGTCAGCAGGTGGGATTTGGGACGCAGGCAGACGGGCGACGTGGCATTTGGACTTGGGTAGCAGAGGTGGTGATCCCCTGAGGCGTTGCGGATCCTCTTAACAGGCTACTGCCCCCCCCCCCCCCCCCCCCCCACCCCCGCTTTCTCCCCAGGTGATCATCACGCTGACGACTACCGCCAACCACAACTCTACATCTGGACATAGTGGAGCTCTGCCTGGGGTCGCAATCCCTCGCAGGCCTTGACGCGCAGCACATACTTGCGCTCCTGCTAGCCATGTGGCAGGCCCCTGGCAGGGACTTGATGGTCTCGAGCTTTGGGCTCAGCTGATACGGGCCAAGACTTTCTTCCAGGCCCTTGCTTCAGGGTATCATGGTCCTTCTCCTGGTGACGCAAATGATTTAGTGTGACGCTGCCATTGGACAGCACATCTTTAAGGGACACCGCTGCCTTGCGTGCTGTCATGTCCTCCCACTTTTCGAGCATGCTCATCACCAGCGTAAGGTTCTTGGGGTTTCTCGTGTGGTAGGGCCGAGCACTGGATTTCTGTGAAATCATCGAATGACAATGATAAAGTCATTAGCCTTTTGTCATATGCGATATAAGTCATTCCCATCAAAATTTCTCACCGCAAACACACATACACAAACACATAAGCCAGCATCATAGAGATAATGTACATGCATGTGAAATCATATCATGTTGCGATTGACTGCTTTCCACATACTTCAAAATTATCCATACTGAATCGTACACGGTTGCAATGCACATACTGCACACATATGCTGCGAAATTTGTCAAATATGTTTCAGATGCAGTGACGTCTCAACATCATAGTAGTTTTGACGTTTCTGAGACCAGCTAGGCAACCGTCTCAGAGCATATTGGATTTGACATCAGTTGCGTCCTTCACTGTCAAGCAGCACTGGACGCTTTTGTTATCGGGTTGCATTGTCATGATAGAATCAAGAGCTCAGTCACTTCAAAATCCCATGATTTACGCAAGAAAACATAGATAGATAGCATATGTGCTGTGTTAAAGACAAAAGCCTGTATTGCTTATTTATCTTTCACATTTGCAGTTTTGCACAATGTGACTTTAATAACAATATAATAATCGCATATATTCTCATCATACACACACTATGTGAATATACAGCATTCACATATGCTTCAACATTCGTATATACGAGTTTATTTCTGTATATATGTGTGGCAGCAGCATATATGTATGCCATTCCCGCGACCGTCAGGATCGACGTGCTGCTGGATGTTGCCTTCGTGAGCTTCTCTGTCCGGCTCTATGAGTTTAATTAATCATGGACTAGTCTACGTGAATATGCGGCGCGCGTATAGACACGCCGCTGATGCGGCGGTATGCCGAGCTTTAATATTGCTGCCCGCAGCTACTATTCGTCGGCTCGCCGCGTTGCTTTGCTGTGGGCAAGCATCCATATACATTCCTCACCGTCTTCGCCTTCCTCCTCACCCCTCCAAACTGGCCGCCTTTATAGCACCACCGGCGGCGCCCGCCGTCGGTGGTAGAGTTCCCCCCCTTATCATGGTGGCAGTCTTTCCGGTAGCGTCCTGGCTCGATGCGGCGGCAGCCTTCGTTACATATAGTCGCTCGTCCAGTCGATCCGACCCGCGGCCGACTACCCGACCGCCGCGGCTCGCCGAGGCACCGCCGAGCATCGTCACTGCCGCCGCCGCCGGCCCTCCGACATCCGGAATTGTTCCCCGGCCCTGCCAAGGGCGAGACTGAGGGTCACTATTCCCGCCCTGGGGAGCAGGTGGGGTTGCTGGAGGTCTGGCTGTGTGCGCGGCAATGATTGGACTAGTCGCGGTACAAGTTGGACTGGTCAAGGTATTGATTGGACTGGTCGCGGTAAAGTTTGGACGCCCCGCGGTATTTCATGGACCCCCTTGCGGTGAAGCGTGCCATGGACCTTTCTGCGTCGGGTTTGCGGTATTAATAACGTAGTTGCTTGCAAAACTTGATACGCCCACTAAAAGCAAGCCGAGCAGCACGCCGGCAAGCGAGCATTACCTCTGCAACGTCAGCAGCCTGGCGGACTGCTACATCATGTCGCAGCAGGAGGTCAGAGTATTTCGCACGGACACCGCGGGTGTCTGCAACCATAGCATCCTCTGCATGGCGCTTTGCGCCATCTCTGGCCTTGTGGCGCTGCTCAGCATGCCGTTCGCCGAAGGCACATACCGCAGGTTCCTGGTAGCAAGCGTGGCAAAACCACCGCTCGCCCACGGGCAATTTCTCCCTAGCGGCTGCAACAATGACTTCGTTGCCATCAACGTCTTTATTGCCTGATCTGCGGTGCAGTGCTCCATAGAAGGCATGCTGCGCTGTCTCAGAGCTACACCTCACCTACACCGTCCACACTACACCGCAGCTGTCCCTATATGGCATCAGCCTCCAGTCCTTCTTTTTGCAGGACTTCAGTTGGTAACAAGATGCACACCACCAGCGCACTGTGTCCTTTGCCTTATTTAAGGTGCAGAAAGCACGCGCTGCCTCAACGACGTCGGAAAAGCACTCCGCCGCCCAAAGGTCACCAGGCGAGGAGTGGGTCGCAGCGGCGGGGGCACCGGGCGGTCCTTGGCCGGGGTCAATTCGGGGGGATTGGGCCGCCATCGCGTGCCTGCATAGGTAAACGGGCACGAGGGGGGGACTTATGGGTATGGACAGGTAGCTACGCGCAAGGCCTACAGGACCTGAGGGGGCATCCTCGGGCATCCTCAAGCTATGGTTTTTAGCGCTCCGGCCCGGGCAGGGATGACGCCCCCCGACCCGGCCCGGGTCAGCGGCCGCTGCATCTACCCACCTGAGCCCCCAAGACTCGGCGGAAGACGCTGGTATGCAAGTCCCCGCTGCGCACATCCGTCACTGTGCAGGTCTGGGGCCGCTGCGGCTGTGGACAGCGGGATGTGTGTGTCGGGTCGGGGGTTGGCGTGGCTGGAGGTCGGCATCACAAGAAGCTGGAACGCCGGGCGAATAATCCGGTAATCAAGTCGGTAATATTTCGGCCATATATCGGGATGACCGGAGGGGGTGAGAATCACAAAACGGCCGGTAACAAATCCACCGCTAAAATGCAGTACGAAAAGATCAACTACACAGCAAGCCGCCACAGTGTACTAAATAGTTCTTTCATAAATGTACCAGTGGGCTAGTTAATTATGGGCGGCATCAAGATTATGCCTCCTATAATTCGTACATGCTGTCGTCGATAGATGAATATCCCTTATGTAATTAATGTACCTGAATATCGACTGAGCGGCGCTTCGCGCCGGGGATCTGTGGAGGTGCCCCTACCTCTTGGGTTGAGCGTGGTGCGGGATGCGGGCCGCTTTTAGCCGGCTTGTACAGTAGTGTTGATCTTGTAATAATAACTGTTGTTTCCGGGTAATAATGCTTTTAGCGTTAGATTTGTCAGTAATTTATTTTTCAAAAGAGACGTATTATTTTGTAAAACAGATTAAATCTGCAAGCCGCGTAAAAGCGGGCCGCTGACTACTGGTGTGCATTACAAAATGGCCGGTACCCAACCCACCGCTAAAAGTTGTATTACCCCCCAAAAAAAAAACAGCACTGCAAGATCAGCAATACAGTACAAGCCGCCTACAGGCGGCCCGCATCCCGCACGAGGCCGCGCAGGTCGGGCCGGTCGTCAGGTCTACGGGGCGGGCACGGCGCGAATCGCCACGCCCGCCGCCTGTACCGGCACCGGACGCCGGACGCCGCCGTTCGACCGTCGCCCGTCCGTCGACGGACGCCGGGCCCCGGGTCGGCGGACTGCCCCCGCACCGCGGCGACCCCTTTTTACAGCATCATGTTAATACAGCACATATCCTCGGACCACCGTGTATATAGTCGCTGTATAGATATAGAGGGCGAGTCTCGCTTGCTGATTCAGCAGTAAAAACGCGCTGCGGTACCGCGTTATTTTGGCGTTTCAGACGAATACATGACGTGCCTGGGCTAGAATACACGCGCATCCATTCAGAATCTTACCGTCGTCGGAGGTGTGCCTAGAAATCAAACGAGCACAGATCGAACGTATGACGGTTCATACGCGAAGACGCAGCACTGGAGGACGGAGGACGGACGGAGGACGGACGCCTAACAATCCGTGATAAAACCGTATTGCGACCGGTATCGATTCTCACGTATTCCAGGCGATTTCGGACGCGGCTCTCCTTTTCCTCCGCTCAACCCAAGAGGGAGGGGAACCATTTATGAAACTAAGCGGCGCTTCGCGCCGGGGATTTGTGGAGGTGCCCCTACCTCTTGGGTTGAGCGTGGTGCGGCCGTGCGGGATGCGGGCCGCTTTTAGCCGGCTTGCAGTGTTGATCTTGTAATAATACTGTTGTTTCCGGGTAATAATGCTTTTAGCGTTAGATTTGTCAGTAATTTATTATTTTTCAAAAGAGACGTATTATTTTGTAAAACAGATTAAATCTGCAAGCCGCGTAAAAGCGGGCCGCTGACCACTGGTGTGCATTACAAAAAGGCCGGTACCCAACCCACCGCTAAAAGTTGTATTACCCCCCAAAAAAAAAACAGCACTGCAAGATCAGCAATACAGTACAAGCCGCCTACAGGCGGCCCGCATCCCGCACGAGGCCGCGCAGGTCGGGCCGGTCGTCAGGTCTACGGGGCGGGCACGGCGCGAATCGCCACGCCCGCCGCCTGTACCGGCACCGGACGCCGGACGCCGCCGTTCGACCGTCGCCCGTCCGTCGACGGACGCCGGGCCCCGGGTCGGCGGACTGCCCCCGCACCGCGGCGACCCCTTTTTACAGCATCATGTTAATACAGCACATATCCTCGGACCACCGTGTATATAGTCGCTGTATAGATATAGAGGGCGAGTCTCGCTTGCTGATTCAGCAGTAAAAACGCGCTGCGGTACCGCGTTATTTTGGCGTTTCAGACGAATACATGACGTGCCTGGGCTAGAATACACGCGCATCCATTCAGAATCTTACCGTCGTCGGAGGTGTGCCTAGAAATCAAACGAGCACAGATCGAACGTATGACGGTTCATACGCGAAGACGCAGCACTGGAGGACGGAGGACGGACGGAGGACGGACGCCGAAAACTCCGTGATAAAACCGTATTGCGACCGGTACCGATTCTCACGTATTCCAGGCGATTTCGGACGCGGCTCTCCTTTTCCTCCGCTCAACCCAAGAGGGAGGGGAACCATTTATGAAACTAAGCGGCGCTTCGCGCCGGGGATTTGTGGAGGTGCCCCTACCTCTTGGGTTGAGCGTGGTGCGGCCGTGCGGGATGCGGGCCGCTTTTAGCCGGCTTGCAGTGTTGATCTTGTAATAATACTGTTGTTTCCGGGTAATAATGCTTTTAGCGTTAGATTTGTCAGTAATTTATTATTTTTCAAAAGAGACGTATTATTTTGTAAAACAGATTAAATCTGCAAGCCGCGTAAAAGCGGGCCGCTGACCACTGGTGTGCATTACGAAAAGGCCGGTACCCAACCCACCGCTAAAAGTTGTATTACCCAAAAAAAAAAAAAAAAACAGCACTGCAAGATCAGCAATACAGTACAAGCCGCCTACAGGCGACCCGCATCCCGCACGAGGCCGCGCAGGTCGGGCCGGTCGTCAGGTCTACGGGGCGGGCACGGCGCGAATCGCCACGCCCGCCGCCTGTACCGGCACCGGACGCCGGACGCCGCCGTTCGACCGTCGCCCGTCCGTCGACGGACGCCGGGCCCCGGGTCGGCGGACTGCCCCCGCACCGCGGCGACCCCTTTTTACAGCATCATGTTACAGCATATCCTCGGACCACCGTGTATATAGTCGCTGTATAAATATAGAGGGCGAGTCTCGCTTGCTGATTCAGCAGTAAAAACGCGCTGCGGTACCGCGTTATTTTGGCGTTTCAGACGAATACATGACGTGCCTGGGCTAGAATACACGCGCATCCATTCAGAATCTTGCCGTCTTCGGAGGTGTGCCTAGAAATCAAACGATCACAGATCGAACGTATGACGGTTCATACGCGAAGACGCAGCACTGGAGGACGGAGGACGGACGGAGGACGGACGCCTTAAAAACTCCGTGATAAAACCGTATTGCGACCGGTATCAATTCTCACGTATTCCAGGCGATTTCGGACGCGGCTCTCCTTTTCCTCCGCTCAACCCAAGAGGTAGGGGAACTACTGGGCCAATGTAGTAGTCGACATGTCGTCAGGAGTGCCTCCGTCGACGAGCGCGCACCATCGTCGCATAGTGACTAAGCTCATGTAATATGAAGACTAAGGTCCTTACTGGAAGGATAAAAGGCCCGCGCTGATAAATGAGTCGGTCCAATTAATAATTAGCTCCCGCCGTCCGTCGGCACGTCGCCCAGCAAGACAGCATAACGTTCCTCCCCTCACACCGCACCGCCAGCACCGCGCGGCGCCAGGAAAGCTTCTTTGGCACGGAACACGCTACCGCAGCGCGTCTGGCCGTTCCCCCCCCCCCCCCCCCCCGGCGGCAGCGGCAGGTACGACCGGCGCGAGCATCCCCCCCCCCACCCCCCACCAACCCCCGCCCCACCTCCGCTATCCCAACGACCTTGCTCCGCCCGCCCCGTGCCCTCCGAGCTCCGAGCACTACCAGGGTACCCATGTGGCTGCCAGACCTATCCCCACCCTGCCCACATCAGCTGGTCTTCATCTCGGTGGCGGATTGACTGGCTCTGTGGCGGCCGTGGCGGGGACGAAGTGGTTGGCCGGCGCAAAGCAGGGCAGCAGAGCTGGTGTGGGCTTGGTGGTGGGGCAGGACGAGCTTGTGGCGCTTCCGCGTTTGTGTGGCAGCTGCTTTCCGCCGCTTGTCAGCCCGCTGAGCCCCTTTTCCTACTGCTCGGTGCTCAGCAGAGGGAGAGGAGGCCTGTGGGCGGCACCGCTGCTGACCCTCGAGGCAGGCGCCATGGCGAACCCCAACTTCCGCAACCGCGATGACTACCGGCGGCAGATGGAGCTGGAGGAGGCGCGGAAGGCAGGTCTCGCGCCCGCCGCGGTTGACGAGGATGGCAAGGAGATCAATCCCCATATCCCGCAGTATATGTCCTCCGCGCCCTGGTACCTCAACCAGCAGCATCCCAGCTTGAAGCATCAGAAGGACTGGCGCGACAAGGACAAGGATGAGATGTCCAAGTGGTATGACCGCGGCGCTAAGACCGGGCAGGCCACCAAGTACCGCAAGGGCGCCTGCGAGAAGTACGCGCCTCAGCCCCCCGCTCCGTCGTTTCCCCTCCTCCACCACCCACCCTCCGCACTATAACTGATGCGCATGTGCTGGTCCTACCTGGGCCACAGCTGTGGGGCGATGACGCACAAGACAAAAGACTGCATGGAGCGGCCGCGCAGCAAGGGCGCCAAGCTCACTGGCAAGTACATCGCCGCAGACGAGAAGGTGGAGGAGGTGGACATGAAGACGTTTGACGGCAAGCGGGACCGTTGGAACGGGTACACCCTCCCCCCCCCCCCCCCCCCCCCCCCCAAAAATCCATCCTCTAGTTCATCACCCATCCCCCATTTTCATCCAAGGGCGCTGCCTACCATGGGCCAGGTCTCTTCTGACACCGCCCTGATGGGGTTGTTGTGGCCAGGTACGACGGCTCGGATTACAGTCGTGTGCAGGATAAGTTTGAGAAGCTGGACAAACTGAAGAAGGACATGAAGAAGAAGGCGGAGCTGGAGAGGAAGTTCAATGCCAAGTGCGGCGCGGTGCCCTCGGCTGTGATCCAGGGCATGGGCGAAGGAAGGGGGGGGGGGGGGGGGCTTCTTTGCGATGATGCTGATGCGTGCATGCTCTGCTGCAGGGATGCGTCGGCGCCCAAGGAGGCAGATGAGCACAAGAATGATGACAGCGATGAGGACAAGATCGATGAGAGTGAGGAGGCAGGCTTTGCCAAGGTGCGTGAGAATCTGCAGGCTGTGTGTATTGGAGCGGTAAAGAAGGCCCCGGGGGAGGGGGGGGGGGGGGGGGGGGGGGCGCTCCTGCAGGGCATTTCGCCTGGTCTTCACAGATACGAACTAGAACGCACAGCCGATATATATCCTCCGGCACAATGTCCTCCCTCCCTCTTCGCTTCCTGCCTCTCTTTCAGCATGCACGCAACTCCCCAACCACCCCCCTCCCCGCCTCCATCCTTGGTTTGAACTTGCCAGGGGAATACCATTATTTGCCATCATATCATCTGCGCCGCCACTGCTGCTGCTGCTGCTGGATTAGCAGCCGGGGGGGGGGGGGGGGGGGGGGGCTGACGGTGCCGCCGATGCGATGGCTCCCGGCAGGTGGAGAAGCGCATCCGTACTGCAGGCGGCGGCGGCACCGGATCGGTGCGCAACCTGCGCATCCGTGAGGACACAGCCAAGTACCTGCTCAACCTGGACATCAACTCGGCGCACTACGACCCCAAGACGCGCTCCATGCGCGCCGACCCGCTGCCAAACAAGGTGGGCTGCCTGTCCCCCCCCACTTAAAATAGCAGCAAGCCAGCACATGGCCTGGTTCAGTCTTGTTAGCCAGATACCTAGCGGTGGCGTCTAATCACGAAGCTTCCACCCTTACTTTGTCTTCAACGGGCGCACAGGACCCCACGCAGCGCAACTTTGCTGGCGACAACTTTGTCCGGAAGACGGGCGACTACCAGGGCTGGGAGGCGCTGAATCTGCACTCGCACAAGGCCTTCGACAAGGGGCAGGACATCCACCTGCAGGGCGTCCCGTCCCAGGTTGGCTCCCGACCCCGCCTTGATCATCGCTGTGTCTGGCCCCTGCCAATCCACCCCCGCGGATACTCAGCATCCTGCCTGTGCCCGGCCAGGCGGAAGTTCTCTACAAGTCATATAAGGAGAAGAAGACCAAGCTGGACACCAAAAACGTCGTTAACATACAGGAGAAATACGGTGCCGACCCCCCCCCCCCCCCCCCCCCCCCCGGGAAAACTCCTTTTCCCCCAACGACATCGCATTGCTTTTGTCTGCAATGAGCTGCCAGTGGCAGCCCTTCTCATGCCGTTTAGGCTGGCCTTCCAGTTTGCTCCCTTTCACAAATGTGCTGAGCTAGGTGTGCCATCTTGCCATGAACAGGCAACGCGGCGCAGGACAAGCCAGAGGAGGTCTTCCTGCTGGGGCAGACCGAGAAGTACGTGGAGTACGACCGCGCGGGGCGGCTCATCAAGGGCACGGAGTCCAAGGCGGTCTCCAAGTACGAGGAGGATGTGTACCTCAACAACCACACCTCTGTCTGGGGATCCTGGTGGCATGATGGGCAGTGGGGCTTTGCCTGCTGCCACTCGCTCGTCAAGAACAGCTACTGCACGGGCGCCGCCGGCCTGGCGGTAGGATTGCCCCCCCCCCCCCCCCCCCCCCGGGGCTTTCTTTACCGCTCCAACACACGCAGCCTGCAGATTCTCACGCACCTTGGCTATACTACCTTGGCCAGCAGGTTTTATATTTGGGCTCTGTATATATGGCTATGGCATCTATGGCTATTGATTTATCGCACATATGGCTATGGCATATTCTACATGACACATATGTCATATATACGGCTATGTATACATGGCTATATGTACAGAGATATAAATTATGGCTATTGTCGGGCATTTCTATTCTGCGTTTGTCACATCATGCTTGGCAGCCATCAGGCCCGCAGTCAAACGCCCAGCAGGCACCGCTTCCATTTCTGTCAAAACACTCAGCATGATCCACTGCCGGTCGCTGCCCCCCAGGCCTCGGAGGCCAACGCCGCCAACTTGGCCGCCAACATGGAGGCCAAGGCTGCCGAGCTGGACTCGAAGCGGAAGGAGAGCACGCTGGCGGGGTACAGGCCCAATGATGTGTGGGGAGAGGTGCGCTGCCCTGCTATGGTCGCCGCCCACCACCCTATACACATGTCCACAAAATCCTGCGTTCACACACATCCATGGCCTTTTTGCGGAGCCGACTTGCGCCGCCTGCTGCAGGGCAATCTGGAGGAGGGGCTCGACGAGGAGAAGCTCCAGGAGGCAATTAAGAAGCAGAAGGAGGCGGAGAAGGCGGACGATGCGGACGAGCGCAAGCGCGGCTACAACTCGCTCAAGGTGGGGGCGCCGCTCCGATGGCGGTGTTCACCGGGCGGGAGGGAGTTAATGAGCAGGGAGTGGGGTGCACGTTGCGATCTTCCCTTTCTTACCACGGTCTTGAGTGCTGCGCAGGCCAATGACACGGACGTGACCCCGGAGGAGATGGAGGCGTGGCGCATGAAGAAGAAGCGGACGGACGACCCCATGGCGCAGCCAGCTGCCGGCACTGACGGCTACGACATGGTTTAGCCTTCCGGCTGATTTACGGCTGCTTCCCTCGGGGCCGTCGCGGCGCTCCCAACCAGCCTGTCGTCTCCCCGGAGTCTCATAATCAGACAATAGATAGACCACCTGTGAAATGCCTTCTCAGCAGCTTGATCGCCTCGCCAACCACGGCGGTGCTGATTCATCCGCCTTGGCAGGGGACCGCTGAGCTAGCCGGCTGCCTTGTGCCGTGCATGTTCCAGCAAAGATTCCCCTCTTGGCGAACGATCGCACCTCGGGCACAGGCTTGTGGTGTGCCTGATTGGTGCTTAATGATTGTTGACAAATATTAGCAGCCAAGCTGGGAGTGAGTGTGTGTGTGTGTGTGTGTGTGTGTGTGTGTGTGTTTGGGGGGGGGGGGGGGGGGGGGGGGGATAAAACACAACTGAACCGCGAGCTGAGCAACCTCGAGAGTGCTACCGCTGAACTTCAGAGGGCCTGAACCGCGCGCTGAATAACCGAGCGCTGAACTACAGAGCTGGCTCGAGAGCTGAACAACCGAGTAGGGCTAAACCGACGAGCGCTGAACTATTAACGTATATGAGTGTATATATGTATATATGCGTATATATGTAGATGCATATATATAAATGTCCATGCATATATATGTATACGTGTTGTATTTGTATATTTATATATACAGAGCTGAAGCGAGAGCTGTATACCTGATTGCTAAGCCACAGAGCTGAACTGATGAGAGCTGAACAACCGAGCGCTGAATCGAGCGTTGAATAGCCGAGCGCCAAACTGAGCGCTGAACTACATAGAGCTGCATTGAGCGCTGGCGACGTACACAGCCCGAGCCGGGAGCTGAATACACGAGCGTTGAACTAGAGAGCACCATATACGGATAGCAGAGCAGCGCTGAACAGACCGCTGAATTACCCGGAGGAATTTGAGTGTTTGATTCGCCCCCCCCTCCTAATGGCACTGTGCAGCGCGCTGAACCATCGGATAGAGAATCAAATTTTGAGGGCGACCACATCGCGCCGCCACTTCCTACCGTCCTGCGGCCCTGTCGACTCCGCAAAGCGCGTCCAGCAGCGATTGCAACACATTATTTCTGCCCCCAAAGCGTCGAATAGTTTCGGCAACACACCTTTGGGGCCTGTCATTTCTTTGATGCGCATCATTTGCGTCAGAAAAATGAATTAACATCAAATGATAGCAGCGCCATCGGCAAAACACTGGAATCTCCCCCCCCCCCCCCCCCCCCCCAACCGGTGCGCACAGCGTTTCCTATTTTCAATTGCGATGCCCACCTACACGTTACCGGACACTTCCACTGATTGTCTAGTCTTTGAGCACACTGGAAACGTCAGGTGGACTTTCAGTCAGCATCATCTGAACTGTGTCGTGTTGCCATTCGGCAGCACACAATTATATGTACCTGTGGAAGGCTTAGCCGGTGCTGCGCCTTATTGTGCAACACGTTCGACTTGGTGACTTGCAGTGACTCCTCACCGCAATGAAAGACTGCTGCCGCCACTGATGTGATGTTGGCCTTCTCTGAATACTCTCACCGGACCAACATTCATACATACTCCAGAGCATGTCTTACTGATCAGCACCCTGATTGGATCGCAGGTCTTCTCTTCAGTGATAGGTTCAATGATCGTAGGTGATATGCTCCTCCTTGGAGTCGGCACCAATGCTCGCAGAGCTGCAGGGCAGGCGCAAGGCATGTCGACCATGCAAAAAAAGGTCTTGCCTTGAGCCTCAGGGGTCGTACGCCATATGAAAGTCTCTAGGCGTGATATACCGATTGACTCGGGCGCTTCAAAGAGCGGCACATTTTAATCCGAGATGCAAAGCAGTATGACATAAGATCGCTATACGTTAACATCAGCCGGTCCGTTGACCGGGGTCACGCCTCCAAGGAATCGAGAAGAAGAAAGCGCATGCCTCTATTTACCCAAATAAACGGCAACGGTGGTCCGAAATTGCCGCGAAGCCTTGCTGAAGCAAAACAGCGGAGAAGGACACGGATGAGGTGAGGGCAGGCAGCGCGCCGGGTTTTGGGGGCGATCTTTGCTGGGTGATCGGAAGTTATCAACTCAACGTCTTTGATAAGCATGAATGGGAAGTAGCAATCAGCTCCCAACACTGCTCACCGTGGTGCAATAGGAGCAGCATAAACGATGCAAATATGATTGTTTCTGCCCACCTAGCTATCATATTTCAATATTCTTTGTGACATGGATTTAGCTCGCCACTCCATAAGGATGCATGTGCGGTAATTAGAATAAAAACGAACAGAGTAGAACAGAATATGTCTTGAGAATCTGCCTTGTCTTATTGAAAGAAATTTGACAGATACATCTTAGTAGTTTTATTGCGGATCGATTTCGGATAGCACTATGCTACATTGTTTTAATTGTGTATTGCCCATTTTTCATCAGGAAAATTTAGTTTGCGTACGTTGTTTCACAATGGATAGTCGTCATACACGAATGCCTGCCGATGCACAACGATAACATTACGTTCATGATACGTTAGCGTTATTTTCATCAGGCATCATCACGCGGCCTCCTGCGATAAGGCAGCATTCCGGGGTGGGACCAATGTGGTACCGGCCGGCGTTATACCTGTATCCCCATACCGCTGCGAGTACCCGGACGGCTGCCGACGCGGCTACAAGAAACCACGCTATAAGAAAGTGTGGTCCTTTTTCCTGGCTCATTTGAATACGGTATCAAGACGAAAATACGAAGAAATTAAAGAACGGGCGGTTACCGACCCCCAAAAGTCATAAATCGTGTCGTTGTTCTTATAGATGCGTCGGCACCCGTGGCGAGTGTCGAGTAGTACCACCTAGTACTCGAGTAATGAGGTTTACTGTAGGTAAAGCTAGGAGGGTGGCAAATTTAAAATAGGGCATTCCGACGAAATGACCTGATTTAGGTCATTATAATCCGTGGAAACGGAGGGGGGTTGTTTTGTAAATTGCGAAAGTTTTGTAATTAGTACTTTAAGCAGTATACAGCCTTCCAGCAACGCCCCCTGTGCACCTCCCCTGCGTTTGTCCTTATCCTGCGCCGCTGCCAGCGTGCAAACCTAGCTACCTTCCAGCTAGCTCCCACCGACTGACGACTCACCGCTCCTCATCACACTTCAAGCGCCCGCCAGCAACCTATGCTCACCGCCAACTGTCACATACTAGCGTATGCGCACCATGGCGTCGTCGTCACGACCGGTTCCTATGCACAGGCTCCGCGTTTCCGTTAGGTGGGACAATAAAGTCCTTGGCCAAGGCGACACCTACAAGATGTTCCTCAAGAGCCAAGAATGGGTGGAGAACCACAACCGCATGCAATTGTTGAAGGATGTTGTCGCAGCTGCCCCGGACGGGACAACTTTTACTGCTCACGCTTGAGGTCGCGAGTAAGGCTCCGCATCGGCCCTGGGGACTTAAATATCAAGAATTGATTCTACTCGGAACCTAAAGATCAAGAATTGATTCTCGATCCGGTTGATCCGATCTTTATTTGATTTTATTTAGTTCGTAAATATCGCTCGGTGCACCATTAAATCCAACCCCCTAAATACCAATGCACCAGTAAATCCCTCCACCTAAATATCGGTGCACCAGTAAATCCCACCCCCGAAATACCAATGCACCAATAAATCCCATCACATGAATATCGGTGCACCAGTAAATCCCAACCCCTAAATACCAATGCACAAGTAAAATCCTGGCCTAAATATTGATTCGTGGTGCGATTCACGATCTGCTTGGTGCACCCCAAGTTTTGGTCTTTTATCAATACTTTATGCGGAGCCTTAGTCGCGAGCAAGGTAGAGAAGACTTTGCTCAAGGTGATGTTGCAGCAGGACTCGGTGCACGTGTCGCATGGCGATAGCCATCCGAAGGAGCTGCGGCTGGGGACGGGCACGATGCTGGAGTGCGCAGATGCCCTTTTCGTTGCTGTTGGCTACAACTGTATTGTGTGTCACTGACAAATGTTTTCTTACATCGCACATGCATGTGATGCGGATGGGCTGAAGCACGTCGTACGCAGCTTCAAGCCCAACGGCTAGCAGAAGCTCAAGAATATGGACAAGCAGCTGGCCAGTCAAGCACTACTGGAGCGCATGCGAGGCGGGCACCCGCAATATGGAGTGACAGCCCCGACGGCGTCAGCGTCAGCGTCGGCGGCATCAGCCGCCACCGGGGCTTCGCCCGCGGAGTTGGCCACTGGAGGCGCTTAGTACTATTGTATCGTTTGCCAATGCCAGCAGTAGACTTTGTAGCACATGTAAAGGACATGGACAAGGGTGGGGACCATACACACTGGTGCAAACCAGTGTGCACAATTTTCACACAATAAGGCTGCCATGTGCTACGCTTTTAACATTTTCATGAACATCACCATCGTTGTCTGCCTACTGCATCGCACACACCGATGCATCTTTATCATATTGTGTTATCTCAATCTCCGCGCCACCGCCGCCGCGCTACCGAATTCACTTGCTAATGCGGTTTATTTGTGGAAAGAACGGCCCGGATTTACTTGCGACCAACTATGTCGATCCTTCCGCCCCGACTTCATGCCTCCTTCGTGCTCAGTCCGTCCAGGCTCTTCGGAACTTTGTCGCAAGCCAACATGCCGAGTTCCGTCATCACTTGTCGCGCGCGTGGCGGGAGTTGTTGCGGCGAGTCTCTACTGGCGTGCATGGTACCTTGGGCGGCATCCTCTATGCCGGAGTGCAGACGGCCAAGTCTGATGCGTCTGCATGCCCGTGCTCATTCCACAGCCACCCTTTGTTGCTGCTTCCACCTCGCAGTTGCTGCAGTGGACGTTTCCTATTGCCTTTTCGGGGATTTCCTGATCGCCTTTTGCAGCTAGCTCATGTAATTATGATATACAAGTAGACCCGTTGCAGGAGTGTGGAATCCAGAGAGCCGCAAGGATCAATCGTAGTAGTAGCTACACTGGACAGCCCCGCGTCCGCCGACCCACCGACCCGGGGCCCGGCGTCCGTCGACGGGCGGGCAGCGAGGCAGATAGGCGACGGTTGTCCGGCGTCTGGCGACGGACGAACGACGGCGTCCGGCGTCCGGGTCCGGTCCACGCGACGGACTTGGCGCTTCGCGCCATGCCCGCCCAGTAGACCTGACAAACGGCGACGAACGGCCCGGCCGGCGGCGGCGGGGCGGCCAAATAGTCTACGGGCAGGGCGCCGGGCGGCCGGCGACCGGTACCCGTACCCGTACAGAGAGTTAGCCGCAAATACAGGTAATAAGGCTATTTTGACCTACACGGAATTATCACGGAAGATACAACGGATAATTTTGAATTACATATGTAATGATTTATGCGAAATCGTTCCGAAAGTCAGGGACAGACAGACAGACAGACAGACAGACGGACAGACAGACAGACAGACAGACAGATAGACAGAGTGACAGACAGACAGACAGACAGACAGACAGACAGACAGACAGACAGACAGACAGACAGACAGACATTTTCACCTCGTAATTTAGTTACAAGCACTAGCGAGATGCAAAGGGCGATCAGGGAACTACCCGAATAGGCCATAGAAAACGTCCACCACGGCAATTGCGCGGTGGAAGCAACACCACAATAATAAGAGGGTGCGGAATGAGCACGGGCAAACGCATCAGACTTGGCCGTCTGCACTCCGGCCACTGTGCACCTCGTATTAGTTAATATGGTAGTCGATAGGATTTCATGTTTCAAAGTTGAGTCTGCTTTTGCCAAAAAGGTCGCGCAAGCTTTTTACACGGTCAAGAGCCGAAATTGGCACGACGGTAAAGTGAAAGCGTGGAGGGAAAACTGAGTCAGGGAGGGCGCTGCGTGGAACGCAGCGAAAACTGGAAGATGGCAAGCTCAACTGTTATGGCTGCGTTTATGTCTACTCGTGCTGCACCCAATAAGGGCGCAACGACAGGTGCCTAGTTCCCGTACCACTGAGCAGCACTTGTAACTGAAAAGCGGCTAGGTCAAGGGAGGAAACCCCATAAACTAGTTTAGATCATTTCAAAGTTGAGTCTGGTTTTGCCAGTCGCGAGCGAACGGAGAGTAGAGCGGTGGATTGACGGAAAAGGGGTAGCGCCAGGTCATGAAGGAGGCACCGGGAAGGCCACCGCTGCGGAGTCATGTTGGACTTGGAAGTGGCGGAGGGGGGCGATGTGGCCAAAGAAGAACCATGCGCAAGGTGAAGGAAGAACGTTGGGGTCGATGTAGTCCAGAACGACGTCGGAGCTAGTGGCCCAGCCGCCTTGGTAGCGAATGTGGGACAATGGTACTCCGATGGCGTTGGCGGCAGACGCTGCTCCCTTGCGAAGGCTGTGTGAGGTCCAGGAAGTGCCGGCGGGAGGGGCGGCACCAACAAGACGGACGGTTGCAGACAGCCAATCCGAAATTGTAGCCGCGGTCCAAGGATTTCATCCAAGGCAATAGAAACCAGGGGGGGCATACTGTACGTGGTCGATGAAGTGGTGCAGGAGACGTGCAACTCGGAGGTGTTCTGACACCGGAAGGAGAAGCACGCGCATGTCGTCGGGGCCCCGTCGGCCAGCTCGTCCTTTCTCGCGGTATGTACACCGTCCTGCAGGGAAATGTTATAAACGTCGACATGCACATCCCGCCCTCGGCAAGAGACGCCAGTAAGTCCCCTAACGAAGAACATGAAGTTAACAACCGAGGCGCCACGAGGGCTCGGAAGTCATACTGGTACTCTGTGGTGGGAGCAGACACAATCAACCCGGCCCTCTCGACGAAGTTGTAAGCTACATCAGCAGGCAGAGGAACCCGCAAAGTGGCGGCTTCTTGACGGCGCTGCCGCAACATTAGCCCACGCCTACCTGCAATGAGGTGTAGGCTGTCTTTGGCGATTGGGTCGCGCTCGAGATTGTGCAGCTCGAAGAACGAGCGACGTGTTGATTGCAGACAGTTAGGGGTGCAATGACTTAGCTCGAATGTGCCCTCGCTCACCAATCCAGGCAACGTACCGGACGACAGTAGCAGTGGTCGCCTCCAATGGGCTGATGTTCTCGGAGTCGTGGCAGAACTCTGCGAACTGAGACAGCCTGCCGGCGTAACTCTTGAGTGTCTGAGCGGTGAGGGAGCTGGAGAGCAGGTCGAGCGTCCGCTGCCCTAACTCGTCTGAGCCGAAAGCGTCATGCAGTCGAGATCGCAGTGAAGCAGCCCAGGGAGCGACATCTTCGGGCTCGTCGATTACGTAAGTGCGTCGTCATACCGACAGAGTAGCAGGGGGGCGGGGGGGCGACTACTGTTTGCGAAGTACTCGGCAACAGCGGTTAGTTCCCGGCGGTTGGCCAGTAGTTGCTGGATGGGTTTGCAGTAGCACCAATACGGGTTTGCGGGGCTAGGTTCAAGTAAGAGGTAGGGCCGCCCCGCGCGCCCTTCGCGCTCGTAGCGCTTGTCACGCGCGCACGTAACGTACACGCGCGAAGCTTAGTCGTTGCGCACCAGTTGTAACACGCAATGTGACAACCGATGGACGCAGTCCCGAAATGGTACGGGAGGCGGTTGGTTGAGCCGCCATGTGCAGGTGTGCGGATGGTTGAGCCGCACTCGGTTGTAGCTGTAAGAAGTGCCGCACCGAGGAAGGTCTAAATGAAGTCTGTAAGGTGGGGGGGGGGGGGGGGGGGGTAAGGTCCTGACACATGGCGCTCATCCCGTTGTTGAGCTGCAAGGGTGCGCTTTGCGGCGGTCACCGAAATGTGGCCTCGCAAGGCTCCAGCAGCTCCGACGAAAGGCGCCCCACACCGTCACTCGTGCTCACCTTCGCGGCCTCGCCCGCGTCCACCGCCACGTCCTCGTCCACGCCCACGCCCTGCAGCTGCTGCCGCCACTCGAGCAATAGCGGTTGCTTTTGCGTTGCTGGCAACTCTCGCCTCGAAGACGCGACGCTCGTAGTCGTCCTTCATGAAGCCCCCCAAAATCGCGGAACCAAGATGCTCGGTATGGGCTGAAAGTGATGGGCTCGCAACAGGTCCATAACACCTTGGTCACAGTGCACACGTACGCTTGACCTCATTAAGCCTCCGTAAGGACGCCAAACGAAAGCGAAACGATTTGTTGATGGCTTCCTTCGGCGTAATTCCGAGCTCTCGCGAGGTAGGGGGTGAAGTCCTGACTTGCAGCGGGGACGTAGGGCAGCAGCTCGTCGAGAGCCACGAAACGTGCGGCCATGTGTGTGGGCGCCGAAACACGGCATCCATAAATACTCCTCCTTGGGCGGCAGACGCCGGTCATCATGCTTGAGGTACTCGTTCGTTCGGTCGGTGCTCAAGGGGAAGAGCCCAGGAACTCGGCTGACCGGTCGAACGGCCTCGTAACCAGACTCAGCTCGTTGCAGTAGCTCTATCCGGCACCGCGGGGTAGTCATCCTCGTCACTAACGGATTTTGCTCCGACACGGCCGCTCTGGGCTAGCTCTGGCAAGTTGGGGCGCTCTGCAGCTCCCCCGCTGCATGTCGGCTGTCCCGCGATGCGCTGCCCGGAACCGGAGCCATGTGCCCCTTCTTCACCAACAACGCTCTCGCGAGCCGTCAGCTGGGCCAATGCTGTCGCAAGCTCACGCAGTAATATATGTAGACTAAGCCTTCACGTCCGCGTGTAGCGACTCGAGCGTCAGCTCGACAACGGGTTCTTCTCCATCTGGCATGGTAACGCACGGGCGTACGGATGAGAATATCACACTCAGGTGGTGAGTAGCCGGGTGTGGTCTTGAACAACCTGCTGGGTGCGTGACCTTGCTCGCAACAGGTTACGATACTGTTTTTACCTCGCTGCGTGGAACGCAGCGAAAACTGGAAGACGGCAGGCTCAGCTATTATGGCTGCCTTTATGTCTACTCGTGCGGCACCCAAAAAGGGCGCAACGACAGGTGCCTAGTTCCCGTACCACTGAGCAGCACTTGTAGCTGAAAAGCGGTTAGGTCAATCGAGGAAACCCCATAAGCTATTTATTTTAGATCATTATCGGTTTCGTTACACGTGTATATACACGTAGTGGGTTTCGTTACTGCACGTACGTACCTGTACACGTGATCCTGACGACTATAGATGTTGCCGTACGGTCCCGGTACTGGTATGAAGTACCAGGCATGGAGATACTGGTACGGAAATATCCTCGCGCTGATGCGCAAGCAGCAGCACGCGCGCAGACTGCGTATAGCGACTATAGGCCGGCCGACCGCGCGATGGGTCAGTGCTCAGCGCTCCCCGGACTGCTCTTGGCATCAATGACACTTGCCCCACTGTCCGATCGGCCCTCCTGTGACCAAACCTGTTTCGCTCCTTTGCGTCCCCTCCTGGCCTGCACCTGGACCACCAAGGCCAGGCAAGAATACTTTCAGCGTTACCATTCGGCGGCTGTGCAGTAGGAACTACCTAGATAGCAGGCGCGTTCCCGCCGCTGACCTGCGGCAGACGAGCCCGAACGCATTTGAAACCACCAACCCGACCCTGCCGCCTCCCTCTTCTGACCTCTTATCGGGGCAGCCCAGAGTAGCACGGCCTCGGTGGTCGCGGCGGCATTCCGAGATGGGCGACTCCTCACGCTTCGCGCCCTTCGTTCGCGAGGACTGCATCTACGGCGACATGGGCAAAGGGCCCCTGCCCCTGCTGGAGACCATCCGCCTCTACGTGCTCGGCCTGCTCCTCATACCGGTCCGCTTGCTGCTGGCCATCAGCCTGCTCCTCGTGTTCTGGCTCAACCTCAAGGTGGGCCGCCCTTGTCCAGGCTCGCGATGGGGGGCGCCTCGTCCCCCACGTGCCCCATAGTAGCCGCCCAACACTGCATCCGCTTTGACACCCCCCCCCCCCCCCCCCCCCCCCCCCCTCCCCCCCCCCCCCCCCCCCGCCCCCCCAACTGACGCAGCCGCCAACTTCTATCCGACAGGTGGTGCACTGGGTGCCGGCCTGGAACCGCTGCGGTGGCGCCACAGCTGTAGGGCGCGGCCTCACGCGCGTGAACCTCGCTGTGCTGGGCTTCGTGTGCATCTCTCGGCACCGCATCGGTTCGCAGGAGGTCACACCAGATGACGCCCACCCTGTGCTCATCGTAAGCAACCACGTCAGCTGGGTAGACATCGTGCTGCACTTCTACCTCTACTTTCCCCGCGAGCTTCATCATCAAGGCTGGCGTGTGGAAAATCCCCATCATCGGTGACATAGGGTTCGCCACACCCTTACCGCATTGCCAGTGTCCCCCCCCCCCCCCCCCTCCCCGCTCTTTTCCGTGCTTCCCGGCGCAATGCGACTCTGGCGTCCCTTGCGCTGTGTGTATTGATCTGTCTGCCGTCTTGCCTTCCTTTCCATCCCTCTAACAGCAAGCACATCAAGTGCATAGGCGTAGTGCGCGAGAACAAGAGCAGCCAGGACAGGGTGCGGGCGCCGGCCAGGAACCCCCCCCCCCCCCCCCCCCCTAAAACACACACATACACACACACACACAACTCAATTCCCATTCCATTCATTACTTTATTCTCACAGCTGCCGCAGCAGTGTCTGGAACGTTGGGCGACCCTCATCATAGCTTCCGGTTGGTGCGCAGGGCGTGTCGGACGTGATCACAGCGCGGCTGAAAGAGGAGCATGCGAAGGAGTCGCCCGAGCAGCGACATGCTGTGCTGGTGTTCCCTGAAGTACAGCCCCAACCCCCGCAGACATACTCTTGCACACAACGCCCGCCGGCCCAACAGCCCGTCCGCCCCGGCTGAGCAGCGCTTTGCCTCGCCGCAGGGGACCACCACCAACGGCAAGTTCCTGCTCCCATTCAAGACGGGCTGCTTCCTTGGTGGCGTGCCCGTCAAGCCGGTCGTGTTCAAATACAAGACGGTGCGTCTGCTGCCAGACTGGGAAAGCAGGACACAGGATCCGAAACCCCCATTGTGCGGAAAGAAGGGGCGGGGGGGGGGGGGGGGGGGGGGGGCTCTGATAGGGGGCATGCCACTCCCCAGCTGCCGCTGAGGCTGCCGCTTCCGCTGCTGCATGTGCCCTGACATGCGCTTGCGCAGAGGCGGATGTCCCCTGCGTGGGAGTCCATGAATGGCATGCGCCACGTCATGCTCATGCTTGCGCAGCCGCTGCACACCGTCGCGGTCTACGAGGTGCGCCGCGGCAGCTACGCTACTGCCTCAGTTTGCCTCAGTGCCTTGTGCTACGGGAGCACTTTGCATGCACCAGTCTGCGCAGCTGTGTAGCCCAAGCGTGTCAACCGCCACGCCTTATTTTGCCCTTGGGGGGGGGGGGGGGGGGATCCCTTGTCCAGCGGGTCAGGTGTGTGCGTAGGTGCATGCCCGGTTCCACGCCTATCATGTGATGCACTTGGGGATGTACGGTGTGGGATTGGCAGAGAGATAAGAGGGAGAGGGTGGCCATGCAAGATCGAGGGTATACGTAGTAGAAACACCATGACCTGATTGAGAATGTAGCTGCACTCCCGTAGGCGGGGATGAAGGCCCGGTACTACAGCTAAGTGGCTCGGCACTATCGCCACTGTGGGCAGCCCCACTGAGCGGTCCTGGGTTGGAGCTGCTGAGATACGTCTATGATTCCAGGGGTGGGATGAACCTGCCTGAGGGCAGGTTGCTTTTAGCCAGCTTGCGTGGCATTGGAGGAGAGGGTGAGAAAGGAAATGGCTTCTTTTAGCGGACGAACGGTGGCTGAAGGCTATCGCCAGGCCTCGATTGTGAGTGTGGCTGTACCCCAATGAGTGTGACCTAAGAGTTTATATTTTGACAGCCAGGTCCACGTCTGTCCCGCTTTCAAAATAAAAGCCGGGACAGACGTGGACCTGGCTTTCAAAATGTAAACTATACGATAAGTTCTTTGTCGATGTGCCGACAAAGGAGTCACTCGTAACTTCTACCCCGCGGGCAGTACTGTCGGTTCACTGCCCACACGGTCCCACACAGCCCACAACTGCAAACAAAACATTCCCACAGCCAGTTGCTAGGGCGCCCCCCGCACCCAGTGCGCGATGTCGACGAGGAAGCGTCGGAAAGTCGCGTGTGGACCTGTGTGGCCATGGATTGGTCCACGTGGGCCCATGCGACGTATACGTTACGGGCCATACATTGCATGGATATGCCATATGCGATGTATGGTCCGTAACACACACCTAAACGTTGCTAGCGGACATCATGCTCCAATACAAGATGAACGCACAGCTGCTGGCAGCAGTGCCGTCACACGTTGCTCCTCCCGTTTTTTGTCTGAGAGGCTGCTGGCCCGGGTTTGGCTGCGCGGCATCGGTGGTGTCCTCGCTCGCGGCTCTGTTTGACATGGACCCCCGCGCCCGCTCTCCCTCGTTTGCCCACAGCTGCCGACGTACTACCCAAGCGAGGCGGAGAAGGCAGATCCGAAGCTGTATGCGGCCAATGTGTGTGCGTACATGGTGCGCTGTCCCCCCCCCCCCCCCCCTTGCCCTTTCATCTGAGCCAAGAAGATTACACAAATTAGACCATATCACCAATTAGACCTTCTGTAGTTGGGGTGAGATGAAGGTGATCTGCTGATCCACCCTGATCAAACTTGCCGACATCACCAAATGGACGACGGGTCAACAAACAACGTGTGTTAATTCCTCCCCTTCTCCCGTGCCCCACCGGAGCACACTCCCTAATTATTTTGAATAGTTCGGTACTAGAATGCCCGGGAGAATGCCCAATTAAGCGTCAAGAGGGTCGCCGAGAGCACTTCCTGTCATTGCTTCAGTTAGGGATCTGTGTATCATCTTCTCAGGTACCGTTTATAGTGGAATGGGATGATGTTTAAACGGTCCGCTCCTTCATTTATACCACCCGTGGCTATTGACCGTGCCAAAATGAATATCGGGCCATGTATCCACCCAAGCATCATGCAGCTGTGGAGTGATGTTCGGAATAGCTCCGAAGTGTACTATAATAAGGGTTTGTTCCAGGGCATAGCGTACCCTGAGGCTGGGGCTGCGTTGACTGCATTCTTCGGAGCATGTCTTGTGGGTGTGTTCTTTCTGGCTCTTCTGGAATGATGCGCTTAGCCGCACACGTCGCTGTGGCTATTGCAGAGGCTGCAGGGCATGCTGGAGGGCACGACAGCCACTCTGGCGGACAAGCGCGACTACCACCTCTCGTTGGAAACCAAGGCAAAACGTGAGTAGGTGAGGTGGTGCGGCGGACGGCAGCGGCACCTGTGGTGCAGCATCCCTGCCAGGGTGTGTAGAGGCAGCATACTTGGTGGGCAGTATGCGCTTTGTGCAGGCTGCTGTCCTCACTATGGGTGCCCTCCCCGCTGTCCCCCCCCCCCCCCCCCCCCCCCCCCCTTCTCCCAATTGGCAGTGACAGCACACGGGCACGCGTGGCAGCCTGTGCCCAGCTCGTCGGACAGCCTTGAACTGGCGCAGTCCCCTAGCTAGGCAAGCTTGCAGTCACAACGTATGCAGCTGCCCGCCATCCCCCCCCGGAGATGTGTATAAGCTGGCCCAGCCGGGTCAGCTGATTTTGCGTGACGATAAACATAAGGGCGATTATTTGTAAAATGTGCCCCAGTTGGGCCTTCGACAGCGCGCCCACCTGGTCCCCACGGCCTACCCATCACTTGTACGTCTGAGCGAACACTGGTAGAAAGCAAAGGCGGAGTTACAGAAGGGGGGGGTTAATTACACTGTCAAAACGCGTGTGAACGTGAGCGCGGTGAAGCAGGCGGGGTTGCCCTAGGGGCAGGCGTCAGGAGGTGAAGCTACTGCGGGGCTAGAATTTCTCTGGCGCTGAGCCGTGCCGCGGCTGCAATGGAGATGGCGATTCCAGGTTGAGGGGCAGGGAGGCACCGGGGGTGTCTTTGCAGGCTGGATGCCCACTAGTGTGTGTGGTGGCCGGAGGGGTGCCAACCTCACTGCGCCTCGCCCTGCGATGTACAAGCCATGGGGCGTCAGAGCATGTCGGCCAATGATGCGGGTTTTCTTGACCAATGGGACCTAATACTGGGGTGCACTCAGGGGAAAGTGCGGAGGCGGGGGGGCGGGGGGGGGGGGGGGGGGGGGGGGCTCGCCTTAATCTGCGCCAGCTCATCTTCCACCTGCCGCAACCGATCCTGCAGCTCATCCCTCTCCGCAAGCAAGGCGTTGTACTCATCTACGGAGGGCGCGCCCAGCAGCTTCACCACCGTGTCGACGGCATTGGCCGGCTTCTCCGGCTCCTCGTACAGGCCGACAAGCACTGCAAGGCAACCACCGCCCGCGTCAGCTGCGCTCGCAAGCCCATCTGCCGAGGCGCAGCTGGGGCCGACTCCGCGCCAGGCGCGATCATCACGACTGGCTGGATACGCCTGCAGCTGCGGCTTACCTTTCGTCAGCGAGTCAATCACGCCGGATGCCTCCAGATACTTCCGGAACGACTCCTTCTTTGTCTCAGACATCTCTGCGCGAAGCGGGCACAGGCGTGGGTTAGGTAGAGGGCGGGTTGCGCGACCCCTTCCTTGTATTTACGGGTTTCCAGCACCGGCCTCGGTAAAGACGCCCCAGGATAGACCAGAGACTGCCTCTGTGGTCAGCATTAAGGGCGTTTAAAAGGAGCTGGATGCAGCTGGAATAACCGGCGCGTGTGGAGGGGGGCGGGCCGGCGAGGGGGGCGCCGGAAGCGAAGGAAGGGGGCAGCGGGCCGAGGACATGCCGGGGACATGCGGCGGCTCGCGCAGCCGGAGCCACGGGGACGCCCAGCGTTGCAGCTCCACCCGGACGGGGCACCACAAGGGGCCTACGCCTTTGTGGGCGTATCTCACCTGTTTTGTCGACGGCGGGCAGGGGAGGACTATGTGCTGCGGAGAGATGCCGTCTGGCTGCTCGGTGTCGGTGCAGCGGTTAAAATTAAGGCGGGATGTCCGCGTATGGCCAAATATTAATCTTTTTGGTTACAGGGAGAGCGGCCAAATATTCATGGGGCCGTCGACCACCCTCGACTTTTCCTTCCCCAGTACTTTGCGTGCATTCTCTGGACGCTCTCCCTGTAACCAAAAAGACATACCACCCTCGACCGTCAAGCAACAGGCCGCGCCAGCTGGCGCGCAAAGCGCACCGCCGCGCGGCACAGCGCCCGCGCCGTCGACCGCACCGTTCCGCCTCGGCCAGCAGCGCGCGGCGGGGCGAACATACATATCCATCCGCGGAACGTCCGCGGACATACGGACCCATAAGCAAGGGCTTTAGGGTTTCTGCAGTACTATCCTCTATACGCATACCGATAAGGCCAGTGAGATTTAATTGTCGGTTTTAGGTCCCCCCCCCCCTCTGATTTGCGCCCCCCCTCCAGAGATTCTGTAGCTGGGTGATGTTCTATTTTAAAGTACTGTGCACCCTACTGCCAGCACGCAAACTGCGTTGTAAGCGCCGGTTTGTTCAGTAGCAACCTACATTTGCGTAAGACTGTGCATGTACACTCATGGGAACAAGATTAAGAGCTGAAACCACATAATTACATTGGTTTATGGCTACAATACAAAGGCATTGCTCAGCACATCTAGTTGTCCGCTACTCTGCCGGCGGTGGCTGAGGTTTTTGCCCCGCGCCTTCTTTCCAGTTCTAGTGCACGAAGCAGTTGCTTGCCATTTGATAGCCCCTAGCATAATACTTCTCATTGTTATTTAGGCATGTCTGGCAAATACACCGTGGCGTGGTGAATACCGCTGCTAGCTTGTCATCAATGAAGGCGCCGTCTGGATCCATTGACATGCCAGCACACAGTGCACATAGCATTGGCTCGACAATGACATCGGCGTCCCCATCATAGGTCTTGCGGCGCTTGTTGCCAATGCTGTAGAATGTGAGCTCCACCACTTGTAAGTTGGCTGTCACACACAAACACATTGTGCAAGGGGTGATCTTGGTCCAATGGCTGCGTAACACCGACATATGCGTCGGAAGCCATGACGCCATGCAATGCTTGAGTAGCTAGCACCCTGCACCAAATGGCAAAGAACTCAGTCAAGAGATATATTAACATGCAAAATTGCAAAGTAAGAAAAAATAATATGCAACAGGCAGGCAAATGGGCACATGACCAGCACCTGCATGCAGACTCCTCGTGCGCAGTGAATCGCGCAGCATGCTGCATGGTGGAAGGCGCCTTGTGCGAGTAGATGCACCTTTGCTTCCTGGATTTCGGCTTGTTGCATAGAACCAATCGCCTGATGTTGGCAGCTTTGCCAATGCTGAAATCCTTCTTGTTGGGAATGATGTGAATCATGGATTCCAGCGTCTCAATGGGTGCCGCTCCTGCAGTTGCTTCTTGTGCATGCTGGGTAGCAGCAGCAGTAGCATGCCGCCACGGCCGCGAGCAACACTACCCCGTCCGGCCTGGCCACGGCCATGGCCATAGCCACGGCCGTTCCCGCTGCCTGTAGCACTGTGCGTTGCTTGACGCCGGGCCTTTGCACGCGCAATCAGGGACGGCTGGTGCTCACCTGTGAATGGCCTCCTCATTGACTCTGTAAGCTTTAGGCGAGAGACTGTAACATAGACAAGGAAAAGGTTTGCAGCAAAGGAAATTGTTACAGTTTGCCAAGGCATACACGGCTTTTGTACCACTATCCGTTTGGCTGTCGGTTTGCATGTAGGCATTTAGGTTCATGTATGCAATCTAGGCTTGTTGTCATCATGGGGTCATCGGGTTGCTATGGCTGGTGAAAGCATGGCATGTGGCGAGCATGTGGCAAGCATGTGGCAAGCATGTGACAGGCACATGGCAAGCATGTGGCGAGCATGTGACAGGCATGTGGCAAGCATATCTGTGTGGGTGGGTGAGCAGCTTAGTTGCGTGTTGTTGTGTTAGTATAAGGGAGTGAGTGGTGTGAGTATGACGGTATAGGTGTGTGGGTATAGGTAGGTAAAGGTGGATATATAGGTGGGTATAGGTAACGCTAACATTCCATCCCGGCCCAAAAAAGTAGCCCTACGGGATACGTAAAGGAAAGCGGGCGGGGTATTTGGCAGACAGGATATGATAATCATGTTGTGTAAGCAGAAGGCGGAGGGAAGGTGTGTTTCGGGCATAGACATGCAGCATATCGACATTTTTGAGGTTGGCATAGGGTTCCCATGAGTCGTGGGAATCGTCGTAGCCGGACCAATGCACAAGGAAAACTAAAGCAGGGCCGCGGGCATGGTGTGGCGAGTATTGGTCAATGCGGTGGTCGCGAATGGCATCGACGATATATTCGTCTTGCGGGGGCTCAATGCGGCCAGGTATGTCATCGGCGGGAGTGTCTGGGGATTCGCAGCGGAGCAGGCGAGAGATGTGGAACACGGGGTGGCAGACCATGCTGGTGGGCAGGCGAAGTTGGTAGGCCTGCGAGGAAATTTTGCGGACGATCGGATACGGGCCGATGTAACGCTGGCGGAATTTGCGAACTGGTTGGTTGCGGAGCAGGAGGTGTTGTGTGGAAAGCCACACTTTGTCGCCCTCGGTGAATTCGTCGGGACGAGTTTTACGGTTGGCATATGCTATTTGGTATGCGTCGGCGAGTTTTAGTTGTTCTGTGATTACGGCATGGGTATGTTGTATCCGTGGAACGATATCAATGTGATTCGCGGGGTTGACCGGTTGAAACAAGAGGTGTGCGGGTGTAAGCGGGTTCATGCCGTAGCATGCTTCGAACGGGGTGCGTTTAATTGCGGAGTGATAGGCGTTGTTATAACTGAATTCGGCGAGAGACAAATTATTGAGCCATTCAGTATGGTTTTGGTGCACGAAAGAGCGGAGGATTTGTTCAATGGTGCGGTGCGTACGTTCGGTTTGTCCGTCCGTTTGGGGGTGGTATGAGGAACTGATATTTAATTTCGTACGCAAAGAGCGAAACATATTTTGCCAGAAAGTCGAGGTGAAGCGGGGATCGCGGTCGGATATGATGGTGCGGCAAAGGCCGTGGTGGCGGAAAATGTTATCGATAAACAAGCGAGCGAGCTGGGGGGCGTCTATATGAATGCTGCATGGGATGAAGTGGGCTTGCTTAGTAAAAGTGCAGACAAACGTGGCGATAGTGTCGAAGCCATTTTGCGCAGGGAGGCCGGTGATAAAGTCCATGGAAATAACTTCCCAGGGTCGTGTGCCTTTGGGTAGAGGTGACAAAGAGCCAATGGGGCGTTGGGTGGAATTTTTTATGCGTTGGCAGGTCGGGCAAGTGCGGCAGTAATGCTTTATGGTTTTGCGCATGTTGGGCCACCAGAATGTTTTAGAGATGTTGGCGAGCGTGCGTTCTGCATCGGGGTGACCGGCCGCATCGTGGAATTCCTGGATAATTAAGTTAAGCAGGGGTGTATCTGATGTTGGCAAGCAAACCTTATCAGCCATCCAGTACAACTTGTCGTTGGTATCGAACGTAACGCCAATGGGGATGCGATTGCCATAATAATGTGTGTCGGTTGTGTAGCCGTGGCGGATGCGAATAAGTAATTCAGGATTAACTTGTAGGTGGCACATGGTTGAGAGGAAATCATGCATGTCCTCCAGATCTTTATCAAGAAGTTGGGTGTCGTGTTCAGTTAAGGCATGGTGTAGGTCTGGACGGCGGGACAGGGCATCAGCTTCGTTTTGGGATCCTTTGCGATACAATATTTGTAGGACGGGTTTACCGGTGCGGGGGTGATTAGCAAGGTATGGGGAAATAACACTAAGCCACAAGTCAGGGAGTGACGGCGGCCTAGCGCGGGCTGATCGGGTAAGTGGCGGAGTGTTGCGTGGTCGGTGATGACAGTTATGCGACAGCTGCCTTCGATATAGCAGCGCCATTCGTTCAATGCGCAGACTACACCTAAAAGTTCTTGATCATAGGTGGGGTATCGAGTATGGGCAGGTTGTAAAACTTTAGCATAGTAAGCGCATGGTCTGAGGTGGCCGGCGGAGTCCTTCTGCAGTAACACTGCACCTAGGGCATATTTGGAAGCATCTGTTGAGACTACAAACTCGGCGTCTGGGCCTGTTGCAGGAGTCATTAAGACCGGGGCTGAGCATAGTGATTGTTTAAGAGCATTAAAGGCGACATGCTCGCGTTCCCCCCAAGTAAACTTTTTAGTTTTGCGGCAGATATCATAGAGAGGGGCCGCCATGTGGGAATATTTGTGGACATACTTGCGATAGAAATTGCAGAATCCAAGAAACTGTTGTATTTGTTGTGCGGTTTTAGGTGGGGCCCAGTCGCGAACTGCAGCAATTTTATTTTCGGAGGGGCGTGTGCCATGTTGGCTAACCATATGACCTAAATATTCTAGTTCTTTTTTGGCGAAGAAGCATTTGGGCAATCGCAGCCGTATGTCGTTATCGGCGAGGAGGCTGAGTGTGGCATTAAGGTGAATCAAATGGTCATCGAGTGAGTTGCTAAAGACTAGTACGTCGTCAAGATAAACAAGGATAAACGTGTTTTTGTGCGGTTGAAGGACGTTATTCATCCATCGTTGGAACGCTGAGGGGGCATTGGACAGGCCGAATGGCATAACCAGAAATTCGAACTGGCCGAACTGAGTTTTGAACGATGTTTTCTGAACGTCGGAGTCTTTTATGCGGAGTTGGTGATAGCCTAGGGCAAGGTCAAGAGCTGAGTAAACTGCAGCGCCGGAGAGCATATCGAGTAGCATGTCAGCGTGTGGGATTGGGAATTCTATTCGACGCGTATATTTATTTAGTTGGCGATAATCAATGCACATGCGCAGGCCGCCATTGCCCTTTCGGGCGAATAAGACGGGTGCAGCGTAAGGCGAGAACGACTCTCTAATAAAGCCTTTGTCTAGAAAGTCATTTAACTGTTTTTTCAACTCATCCAACTCGGCAGGGGATAGGCGATATATTTTGCCGGGTGGCACTTGGGCATCGGGGAGTAGGGGTATTTCGAAATCAAAGCCCGGGCGGGATTGCGGGAGGCAGTCCAATGGTTGGCAAATACTTTTATGTTTAAGTAGGAGGGAACGGATTTGTTGGGTATATTCGGCAGACTGGTCAGTAGTAATACTGGCTATATCATTATCTACGGAAAGGGCAGAAGTGTGTTCTGTGGCGTTGTACTCGCGCAGCACGGCACAGAAGAACACCGTGTCGGGATCTTTTTTAAGTATCTCACGAGCCATAGTGTTGGCGTGAACCACATTGTTAGCTACACTCGTACCGATACTCGGCTGCCCGGTATCGATACTAGTATGGCGCGGTATACCAGTACTCGGCTGCCCGTGTACCGGCTGTATGGCTATATATGCGGTTGCCCGCGTGTATGTGACATGATCGGATCTTTTGAATTGCTTTCACTGGTTTCTCGGAGCCTTGGCTGCGATCCAGGAGGTCACTGGTTCGAAACTCCCTATCACCCGGAGAATCGAATCAGTCGTCCATGGATGGGACAGGATGGAATGTTATAGCTACACTCGTACCGATACTCGGCTGCCCGGTATCGATACTAGTATGGCGCGGTATACCAGTACTCGGCTGCCCGTGTACCGGCTGTATGGCTATATATGCGGTTGCCCGCGTGTATGTGACATGATCGGATCTTTTGAATTGCTTTCACACATCGACGTTACTTGAGCGAGGTTCAATAGGGCATGTCACGGTGTGCCCGTCGGAGAACGTGAGTGAACCGGTGGTCCAATTAATATTTGGGTTATGGTGTTTGAGAAAGGAAAGGCCAAGGACGGCGTCGAAGTTATTCTGTAAGGAGGTTACAATAAACTCAACGTTTGCCTGATATCCATTTATGTCTAGTCGTAATGTGCAGGACTGTGATGCCAGGGTCATACGGCCGTCTGCCATAATAATACGTATTTTATTTTGTAGCGGTGCGGTATTAAATTTGCGCAGGCGGGCGAAGGCCTCGTCAATAAAACACAGTGTAGCGCCGGAATCCAGGAGTATAGTGAGCGGGGGCAAGTCCGGGTGGTCAGGTAGTTTGGGTTTTAGTAGTAGTAAGTCGTGATCGGACATTGACGTTATAAAAGCTTTATCAGTTTCAAAACGGGGTTGGTGGGTTTTCTTAAATGTCTTATTGGGGATATATGACTTACCTTTAGACTCAAGCTCAAGAGCCTTGATGTGTTCAGAGCGCATACTGTCGTTGTGCGCCGTGGCCGCCTGCTCGTCGACAGTGTTGTCGGCGAGGTAAACATCCACGATCCAGTTGGTTGGTGGCATAGGCAGGTCATCAGTGGCAGTTGTGGCAGTGTGGAACAGATAAGTGCCGGCGGGGTATGAGTGGATGAGGCGGTACTTAGCCAAGATGGGACGCCAGGATTTTCCGAGGTCGCTATTCCAGCGGGGTAAAACAATAATAGCCCGGGTGTTATACGGGGACTCCTGACGCTGAGCTTCGAAGTGCTCGAGTATAGGCAGGGCAGACTCATCATACGGGGGGTGGATAAACATTGTATGGCCGACAGCCGATGTAGCAGTAAACGGATTATCGCGCGAACAAAAATTCGGGCAAACCGCGTCAAACGCAGAAGCGCAAGCATCAAGGGTAACTGGGCCATAATTAAAATTAAGGCGGGCAAACTCATCACGGTCAAAGGCTGTAGAGTCGGGTGGGCAGGCCGTTGGGCGGGCAGGTTTGGTTTTAGTGGCAGGTGCAGGGCGGCGGCGGTAAAATTTCCGAATAGCAGCGCGTTTTTCAATCGCGGACAACTTGGCAGTGGCCATGTCGGCCGGGATGGCAAAGTCGGCAGTAGCAAGCAGGAACCGGCACAGCTCGTGCGAAGGCAACGAGTGTGTCGACTCGACAGTCAACGGGGCTGAAGAGGAGGCCCCGTCATGCGCAGGCACCGGCACGCAGGGCTCGGCCGCGCTCTCAGGAGTTATCTCGTTCACGGGGGCAAGCCAATAGGCATAGTCTCAGGGATGGGGGACAGACTCGGCCAATAAGAAAGATCATCGATTGATTTACATTTCGACATCGAATCTAAACTGGCCCCAAACCGTCATTGACCGGCAGGGCGGTTCAAGTTCAGCTTAGTGATACCTTTAGCTGCCTTGTTGGCAGCCACTGTCTGGCGCCAAGCTTGCTTGTCAGCCTCGCTCGTCGACGAGCATTTCATGATGGAGTGGCCCATTCGGCCGCAGCCATCGCATTTGCCGTCATAGCGGTCATAGCCAGAAAGGCGGGGGGTGGCGGGTGTGGGGGTGAGATGGGGGGGAGGGGGGGTGGATGGGCCTGCGGGGGGAAACGGGCCAGCACCCGGACGGATGTAGCGGTGCGGGGGGGCATCGGCAGTATATTTGCGTTTGCCGTTGGCGGCAGCGGCGAACTCGAGATCAATGGCTTCAAGGTGGCGGCAGATGGTGGAGTAGGAGTCGATCGGCTCGTCAGCGCGACGGCTCGCAGCCTCGAGGGCGACTTGAGCCGAGTGGGGTAGGCACGCTTGGATGACGCCAACGACGGTGAATTCGTCGTACCGACGATGTACCGGGAGCAGGTCGAAGGTGCGCCGCAGGTGTTGGGCGAGCTTGATGGCGGTGCCCGGCAGGTGGGGGTGGTTAGGGGCGATGCGGAGGGCAGTGGCGTAACGCATGATGACGCCAGGCAGGTTGGAGTTGGAGTGGAAGCATGCCACGAGCTTGGACTGGAAGTCGTCGATGTCTGCGAAGATGGTGGAGACGCTCACGCCGGGCGCGACTTCGCGGGACACGGGGGGGTTGTCGGCAGTTAGGCCGCGATAGGCCATGCCAGCGTCCGACTCTGGAGGGAACTGGCGGAGTATCCATGCCTCAAGAGCGGGGGTCCAGTAGATGCCGGCGATGAGCTCACGGAGTTCTGTAAAAAAGGCGATGAGTTGGCGGACTTCACGGCGGTCGCCGAGGATGCGGGAGGCGTTGATGATGTCTCGAGTCGGGACGCGGGTTTTAGTTTTGGCGAGCTCCACCTGGATGACGCGGGCAACATGGGTGTCGATTTCCATGGCCTCGAAGCCCGCGGCAGCAGCGGCAGCGGCGGCGGCGGCGTGGTCAGCCATAGTAGCGGCGGCGGCGGCGCGGCGGGTGACGGGCATACGCAGTGGAAACGCAGCGGGGGATCTTTAACCAGAGCTCAGCGAAACCAATGTAAGCTTTAGGCGAGAGACTGTAACATAGACAAGGAAAAGGTTTGCAGCAAAGGAAATTGTTACAGTTTGCCAAGGCATACACGGCTTTTGTACCACTATCCGTTTGGCTGTCGGTTTGCATGTAGGCATTTAGGTTCATGTATGCAATCTAGGCTTGTTGTCATCATGGGGTCATCGGGTTGCTATGGCTGGTGAAAGCATGGCATGTGGCGAGCATGTGGCAAGCATGTGGCAAGCATGTGACAGGCACATGGCAAGCATGTGGCGAGCATGTGACAGGCATGTGGCAAGCATATCTGTGTGGGTGGGTGAGCAGCTTAGTTGCGTGTTGTTGTGTTAGTATAAGGGAGTGAGTGGTGTGAGTATGACGGTATAGGTGTGTGGGTATAGGTAGGTAAAGGTGGATATATAGGTGGGTATAGGTAACGCTAACAGACTCCGTGAGGGGCAGATATTGGATTTTGTCTTTCCTGTCCTCCTTATGACCTGTAGGGCGACCTCGAATTGGAAGTGCCTAGTGGGCACATCCTCCATGACATCGTGTACGTTCACGTGCAGCAAACGGTTGGCGGTGACGCTGGCTGAGGGCCGCCGTCGCTTTCGCCCGGAGCCAGTGACTATGTCCTCGTGCTCCACACACACCATCGTCACTTGCTCCACGAGGTCGAAGGACAACTCCGGGTCTATGTCCTTCGCCACATGCTGCATCAGCTCGTAGCAAGTGTGTGCTTGTAGCCAGTGCTCGTCAAAGACTTGCAGCGGTGCCCGCCCACCGCGTAGCCTGCCATCCCAGGTCGCGGCCACTTTCACAGTGCAGTTGGCGTTGCGTGCCATCGCGCCGTTGGTATTAGCTCGACGACGCGGCCGCATACGGACCCTACCTCCGGCGCTAGACACTGGCTGGCACAGGTTGGTTTAATGGTGTTTGCTGCTCAGGGCATCCATTGCGCACCGGCCGGTATGCGTGCAGATGCATGCAGCGGCGCGGCGGTGGCGGCGCGTACATACCTACACTACGGGTACCGGGTACTTACTCTGCGTGATAATCTTCCGATATCGCCTTTTTCACCTAGCTCATGTATTAAGTATACTTACCCTGGGCTGGGTACGCTGCGTTCGTGCGCGACAATGCTAGTTGGCCCGGTTGCAGTACGGTTGGGAAGTACTGCCAATGTACTGGCTACACAATTATCGGGGTTATACTGAATAAATCCCCCCCCCCCTCTGATTTCGGCCAGAAAAGGACCCTAAAACCGACAATTAAATCTCACTGGCCTAAAGGGTACCTGTACACATGCAGTACTATATCCTTTAAATACCAGGACTCCTGGTAAACAGTACTGCAGTCCGATCATTCTGAAGCAATCATGTGAAATAATTACGGAATCACACCGAATATATATATTCATAAACTCAGAATACGATTACCCAGGATGACTCATCAGGACAGGCGGCGGACGCGATGAAACACCAGCACGGCCGCGTCGCTATAACTTTTTGGTTACAGGGAGAGCGTCCGGAGAATGCACGCAAAGTACCGCGTCGCTCCGGCGTCGGTTGCCATCAGCAACTATTATTGACGAGGCGGATTTGCCATCAAGCGCGTTATGCCGTCTGCGCCTCACAACTCCTCGCAGCCCCCATCTATCCACCGTCCCGCGCCACTTCAAGCCAATCTTAGATTATAATGACTGCAGTTACTGCCAAGATGGCGATGCCCTCGACCTACATGCGCGTGACCGCGCCGACTGCGGCCCGTCGCGCTGCCCTGCCGGCCCGCCCTGCCCTCAAGGTGCGCCCATTGGCGGTCGCAGCAAGGCATACTCACAATAGATACTGTCAGGCGCTGTTAAGCCATACTGACGCTCAAAAACGTAATCATACTTTTGGGTGTGAGCGTCCTCGCCCGGCGCCGCCCCAGAGTCGACCCCGCCGCACTTAGCCCCGCATTTGTACAAACCAAACCTGACATCGAACTCGGAAATGGGATTTTACACGCTGCTGGAGTGTTGCACCGCCCGAGATCGTGTTTCATCCTCGTTCTTTGTGGTGTTCGAAGGAAGGCGGGGGGGGGGGGGGGGGGGGATGCACAACCGCGCGTCACATCACTCACCCCCAGACATAATACGTCGTTATGGGCAACATCCGCACCGGCTCATCACCTGGCCCGGCCGCTCTGGCCACCCACCACTACCACCGGCGATGGTAGCGCACAGGTATTTATCCGCGAATACGGTGGGGAGAGGCTCTAAGGGAGTATTAGGTATCCCGGATCACGCGGCGGCATCAAAGCCGGGGGCCCGCAACTAGGGGTTGGTCACACGTGCTCTGCGGTGTCGGGCCGCCGTCTTTGGTTTAGGTTTTTGAGTGTCTCCAACCCCCGCTGCGCGACATGGCCCGTTATTAACACTAATCGACCACCCAATATTCTGATGTTTTAGTCCCACAAACCTCGCGAGTAGCACGGCCACGGGAGCCGGCGTGTCGGCAAACCAGGCGTCTTCGTCGCGCCGCCCAAGATATCACACTCAGGGGGCGCTCGCGAGAACTCGAGTAGTGCGCGCGGGCACGGGCGCACTGGTTATTTGGGTGTCGAGGGGCGGGGGGGGGGGGGGGGGGGGACGTGCGAACATTTTCGGCGCCGCGCCCGCCCCGCCCGCCTTCTTGTCGTTGTCACACCAGGCGTTGCACAGCTGTCTGCATCCCGAGCTTGAGTCGGGCTTCCTCGTTTACGTCCGAGGTCCGAGGGCTTTCCAAGTTTGCCCGCGATTGAGGTTCGTGGCCACGAGCACCTACGTTCGGCCGCGTGTCCTTTTTTCGCCCCCCGGGATAGGAATAGCAACAGCAAAACCCTTGCAGCGCCTTAAAACCTGGCGGCCGTTTAAGGAAGCAATTCAGTCACGAAACGCCGTGTGCACGTGATAGCTCCGTTATTGGCATCAAGTAGAACACCGGCAGGCATTGTGGCATCCCCCCCACCCCCTGATGGTGCCTGGTATTGAGTAGAGTAATCCAACACAGCACTGCCCGCATCTGGCAGTACCGCCGATGGTTGAGTATGAGTGAGTATTACCTCTGCAATCACCACGATACTGGTGGGCACAGCCCTGACTGAAGTGACCATGTAGCCTCAGTCTTGCGCGAAGGGATGCTGCTGCGATTCTTCCTGTCTCTCCTTCAGACTTCCCGTGGCACATCACACCTCAGATACAGCGTGCCCCTCCAGTGGTCCTGATGCCCCCCATTTTCCCCACCTATGACAGGCTGCAAGGCTGAGCAAGTCCTCCTTCAGCGGCGCTGCACTCACCCTGCGGGTGCCCGCCCCCACGCCTGCCCGCCGTGCACCAGCCAAGGTCGAGGCCGTGGCACGCCCCCGGGTGGCCGCCGCTGCACCTGACCTCGATCCCCTCGAGTCGTGAGTACCCCAGACCCTTTCTCTACCCTTGACACGGACAGACCGTCTGCTATGTCGGGGCCCAATCGCAACCTCAGCCCCCTGCGTGGCATGATCCTGAGCCAGTAGCGTGGCAGCACATCTCTTACGATCTGAGTCTGCCCTGGTGTGGGCGCTGCCAGGGCTGCTGCCAAGATTGTTGGCGCCGCAAATGCGCCCTCTGTGGTCACCGTGGGCTTCATCGCGATCTGGTGAGTGACTCCCTTGTCACCAATTCCCTTTAGTCCTGGCTTAGGCAGTCAAGGGGGATCTGGGCATATGAAGGGCTCACCCCCTGAAGGTGGGATGGAGATGCGTTGCCCCGCTAACACACGTTGGCCCCTCTGCTCACCCAGGTACGCTCTGAACATCGGCTTCAACCTCATCAACAAGTCCATTTTCAACTATTTCCCCTTCCCCTGGACCGTGTCCACCGTGCACGTGGTCGTGGGCGCCGTGTACTGCATGCTCGCCTACGCCGTCGGCGCCAAGAAGGCCTCCTTTGAGCGGGTGCGTGGCTGCCTGCTGGCGCCTGCTGCCAGCCATCTTTGCGCTTGCTGTCTCAGCTGACCTCTGTATAGGTCAGCCTGGCGGCCAGGCTCGCTGACCCCCCCGCTCGCTCCTCACAGCCCATCACCAAGGATGAGTTCAAGCTCATCTTCCCCCCAGCGTTCATGCACGCCGCGGGCCACGTCGCTGCCAACCTGTCCTTTGCCGCCGTCGCCATCTCGCTCACTCACACCGTGAAGACGCTGGAGCCCGTCTTCAGCGTTGCGCTGTCCTACCTCTTCATGGGCACCGTCACGCCGCTCCCCGTGCTGGCCACCCTCATCCCCATCATGGTGCGCCCTGCCAAGTAGAACCAGCAGAATGATCCGTGGCAGCCAATGTCACACATCATGCACAGCATCACGGACGACGCAACTGGAGCTAAACAATAACACGCGTGGTGCTGTTATTGTTACAGCTATTATCCATTGCCACAGGGGTAGACGAAACGTGTTGCTGACCCCCCCTTTTCCTCCCCCTTTCCCGTTCTCTGTTGCCCGCTTCTTTTCCCTTTCTCAGGCGGGTGTCTCGTACGCGTCTGCCGCCGACCTGAGCTTCAACTGGCAGGGCTTCAACACGGCCATGATCTCCAACTTGACCTTTGGCTTCCGCGCCGTGCTGAGCAAGCAGTGAGTCCTCCGCTGCCTGCCCTGTGCCGCAGTGACATGCTAGCGGCAGCAACAGCTACAGCGCCAGTACCCAAGAGCCGTGGGGCAGGAAGAGGGAGAAAGGGGGAGGACCTGGCTTTGCTGCAAGAAAGCTGGGGTGCTAGGTGGATGGTAGCTTGATGTATGAGTGGGAGGGAGGGAAGAGCGCCGGTGCTTGGGGGGTTGGGGGTGGGGGCTGTCTCATTCGCTGGGCTCAGCCTCAAGCCCATCCCCCCCCCCCCCCCCCCCCCCCAACTAATTCCCAACAGAAACATGAAGAACATCAAGCAGCTGGGCTCCACGGGCATCTACGCCTGGACCACCCTGATCTCGGCCCTGCTGTGCATCCCCGGCACGCTCTACTTCGAGGGCCCCAGGCTGCAGGCCGGCATTGAGGCCGCCGTCGCCAAGGTTGGCGCAACCACCTTCTACTGCAACCTCCTCGCCGTCGGCCTGCTGTACCACCTGTACAACCAGTTCGCGTTCAACACGCTGGGCCGCGTGTCGCCCGTGTCGCACGGCGTGTGCAACGTCGTCAAGCGCGTGGCCATCATCGTGACGTCTGTCATCTTCTTCGGCACCCCGCTGACCATGAAGACCAAGATCGGCACGGGCGTCGCGCTGCTGGGCACCTACCTGTACACTCAGGCCACCGCCAAGGCCGCCGCCAAGCCCAAGGCCGCCTAGGCGGCAGCAGCAGCTGCCCCTGATCCCACCCCCGCCCCAGCCTCAGCCAATCACCCATCTGTAGTACTAGGTGACACCCCCACGTTGGACACACCCTGCGCCGCGCTGCAGACCCCGCGCTGCAGACTGCCATCGGTGTAAATTCATTAGCCACCCAACAACGCCGCCGACCGTGCGCTTCCTGCAGTTTACCTGGATATGTCACTACAGTAACTGTAATACCTAGCTGTTTCTAAGCTTATATGATTATAGATTTGTAAACGACTATAGTAACGGTGTAGGGTTTAGAGTTTTGAACGCGCAGCGAGTAGGGTGCCGCCCGCCTGTTTTTTGCTGCTTAGGCAGGGGACAGAGCCCGAGGCGGAGGAGCTACTTATCCAATCTGGATTGAAATTTGATGCCATTATTGTCAGCACCCCCCGGCGCCGAGATGTGTTGGTACATATTGTACATATCAGAGTGTGAAATGGGGACTCCGCACAACGCGGGCGCATGTAGCCCACTGTTTCCCACTGTTGTCTACAGGCGCGGACTCCCAATAACCCGTGTTTCGACCCCCAAATGAATCAAGGTGTCCGCAAATTGTTCTTCACGCTGTAATTTATTCACTCATCCGTGATTATTTCGTCCATTAATATACAGATTTCAGCTCACGAGGGCCGGGCCGGGGTTTTACTGCTTGCTGTTGTTGCAAGCGCGCCGGTTCCCGTACCAGCAGTACTGGCTTGCTGCACGGCCCCCGCGGCCCCCTCTTCACTTGTAAGCATCGCAATTTCTTCGGGCGCAGCGCCGCCATGTCCGCATGTCATCCCACCAGACCCTTTTGTCGCATTCCCACTGCTGTCTGGGAGTGCCACAAAGCCGCAATTTATGCATGTTGCGTGGGATGGCTCACCAAGCGATGCGCCGTTGCCACCACGAGCCAGTCAGCGTCGAAAACAGCATTGCCATTACCATGGACATCGTCATCAGAAGCAGCAGCACAATAATATTGACACGCTGGAACGCTAGCGCGCCGACCTGCCATACCGTTCCTCTCGGCAGCCGTACCAGTAGTCTCTCCCATCGCCCTTGGGGCCCGGCATCCGCCACAAAGCCGCACGGCGTGCTGCCCGCTGCCTTGACAGGCGACACCTCCAGGGCGCTTCGGCCCCTTCTCGACCTCTGGTCCCACAAGGTTTCAACACGAGGTGGCCCTACAGCCCCATGCGCTTCTTCATCTCCCTCAGCACCTCATCCACGTCCTCATCCCCAGAGCCGGCCTGCGGCAGCTACGAGGATCAGCAAGGAGCGCCGCGGTCCTGCGGCAGTGCCGCTCTAATGGCCGCCCGTCCCAAGCGGGGCGGCGAAGGGGGTATGCCCCGCAGCGGTTGCGGTTGGTGTCCCCATTGCCAGGAGGGCAGGGAGGCGACTGACGAGGAGGGATATATTCGTCTTGGTGGCGTATGCAAAGGGCGGAATCAGGCCCATGGCACCGTGATACACGTGATACTTGAGGAAGTGTTTGAGGCCCCTCCACTTGGGTCGGGGGGGGGGGGGGGGGGGGGGTTCATATGGGCGATCAGCTGAACCGCTGACCCCGCATTCGAGCTGACCCTCGAAAACACTTGCGCGTCGAGACCAGCACTGCAGGGAGCGTACGATCCTGTGTGTGCAAGAGAAGCCCGAAGGCCTACATGGTGTTTGACATCTGCGGAGACCACACCCACACCCATGACCTCCCTTGCACCCTCCCCCCACCTTGCTCCCTCCCCTCCCCTTTCACTCGCTTTCGCGAAACACACACACACATACACACACACACACACCTCGAAGGAGACACAGATGTTTCGATGGTTATTGCAAACGCAAGGATCGGTTGAGCGCATGAGAGGACTCGAGCATGGTGGGAGAAGGGAGCCATTCCGATGCTGATGTCATCCCAGACGCACCTTTGACGTGGAGGAACCACCGCTCGTAGCGCCGCTGGCGCCGCCGGGCTGCTGGCCGCCAGGGGTGCCCCAGCTGCCGGCGCCGGTCGTGGGGTCGTACGTGTAGTTGGCGTACTTGTCGCGGATGTCGCGCGCCGCGGCGTCCCAGTCGTCCGACACGTCCGCCAGCTCGCTCTCCAGGTCCTTCAGCCCCTCCTCTAGAAACTCCACCAGGTCGTTGGCCAGCGTGCTGAACAGCGACGCGCCGCTGCCCAGCCCCTCCAGCTCCTTGTCCAGGTCCCGGAAGAAGTCATCAAAGCCATAAAACTCCTCCTCTGGCTGCCGGGCACCCCTGCGCCCGCCGCCCCCGGCCGCACCCCCGGCCGCAGCGCCCCCCGCCGCGGCGCCCCAGAAGTCGCCCCAGTCCGGGCCGCCTGACCCCGCGCCCGCATAGCGCCGCTTGCGGTCGTACTCCGCCCGGCTCTTGGGGTCGGACAGCACCTGCGACCAAGAGCCAAAGCCGCCCACATCGCCCATGGGTCAGCAAGACGGCAAGCTTGCTCCTCCGTCTTCTCTGGAGAAGATCCCTCCCATCTAAGGTTCAGGGCAACACGCTTGGTCCGCCCAGATTCGGTATTGACTCGCTATACTGATCTCCAGATCATTGTGCACGAGAGTATCAGTCAAGACCCCCCCCCCCCCCCCCCCCTCTTCTCCCCTGGGGTGACACCAAGAGGTCCGGAACCAATTGTGACCCATCATCCAGGACCAGATTCGGCTTATGTGCATGCCATGTGCATAAGCCATGCGTTATGGTTATGCGCATGCCATGCGAGATGAGTGCCAAGAGTGCAGAGAGAGAGAGAGAGAGAGAGAGAGAGAGAGAGAGAGAGAGAAACCATGATGTAGGCAATCGCGGGGGCGCGCAGAGAACATGAGGTGGCTGAGGGGCGTCACCCCAGCCGTATCGGCCTATTGGACATATGGTTGCGGCCTTAATATACTGATAGACATTAATCATCAAGCATGCATGTATCAACATGGAGGAGGCACCCGCATCACGGATAGCCCAACACGCGGACAAGGTCATAGTGATGTGGGGTTGCGTCCCGTTGAGGGTGGGGATGGCGATGTATCACCTGGTACGCCATCTTGCACTCCAGGAAGCGCTCCTGGGCATCGGGCGCGCGGTTCACATCGGGGTGCAGCTTCTTGGCCTTGGCCCGGTACGCGGCCTTGATGGCCTTCACGTCCGCCTGCGGGTCCACGCCCAGCACGGCGTACAGCTCCGCGCCGCCGCCGCTGCCGTTGCTGCTCCCCGCCGCCACTACCAGGTGCGGCCGCCGCCGCCGGGGATGCGGGAGCCGGCTGCGGTGATGGCGAAGTGGGGATCCCGGCAGCGCTCCGCCCCTGCTGGAAGCACTGAGAGTCAGCCAGGTGCTGGGCGGGGCGCCAAGGAACAAGCTGCAGACGGATGTTGACTGAGGGAATCGCCCTCAAAGCCAGAGTGGCCAAACTGGCACAGTTTTCAATAAGGAAGGAGTGCGCGGTGGCACCGCAGGTGAAAGGCTCAGGAGGGTAAACGGGTTTTCCAACATCATCCAAGCTCGACCAGAATCGACTTATACTGGCGGTTACGTATGATGAAATGGTCGAAGAAGGGCCTTTGCCATGTCTTTTTGTATTGCTTGTCGTTTGTCCTCTCAGGGACGAATGGACGAGAAAGGGCAGTGCGTAGCTGGCGGGAAAGAGGAGGTGAGGGAGGGAGGGAGAGAGTCCCACCGTAGCGCGTCGCCCTGCGCCTCTGCGCTCCTGGATGCTGCAGCGGCTGGCGAGGAGCTCCTTCGGCCTCTGCACCTGGGACGGGAAAGCGGCAGCGACGCCGAATGACACGCCCGACGGCAAGCAAGGGCGCAAGCACACTGTCGACGAGCAATCCACTCACACGTGTTGCAAGTAGCGGAACCCTCACAGCCCTCAAGGCACCGGAAACATTATTGGAAAGTGAGGAGACTTCCAAACCCGCAGAGGTGGGCGCCCACCTGCCGCCGGCCATCACTACCCCACGTACGAGCGGAGCGGTGCGGACTGCGGTCGCCATCGCGGAGCAGAATCGAGACTCCGAGCCGTTGCTCACGAGATGCTACAGCAGAGCGGGGCTCAGTGGTACAGCTGCTGTAGAGGTTACTACACACAGGCGGTGAGTTGTGTGGCCTGATCCGCCGAGGAATGTCCGTACTATTCTCGAGTCACCAACAGCGGCGGGCCGCCCGCCGCGCAGCACGACGACTCGGCCAGTATTGCAGCACGCTCGAGTCCTCCAGGGGAGGTTCATTGAAGAATGTAGTCGCTACTTTTACTTGTTCCTGGCGGTTGTTCTCGCGCCGTTTCAGAGTCAAATTCAGAACTGATCAGACCATGGTGCAAGATTTTTCAAGCTCTTCATGTAATCCTTACCTGTACCTTTTTGGTCCAAATTTTCTAATTCTGGGGAACTGACCTTTTTGGTCCAAAACAAAAAGCCCTAGGGATGGCGAGATAGGGTTGCAAAAACTATAGGGTTTTATATGTTGTTCTGAAACCCTAGTGTTTTGGGATGGACCAAAATGTCTGGCCATGCCGACATGGTGCTTTGCTATATCCCAAAGCCATATGCACAATGGCCAAAAAGTGGCACGAGAAAAACCCAAGATGTCATTCTGATAAACAAGGCTTTTATTAGGGCTACATGATGTTGACACTGCTGTAATATACTGCGATAATTTGCCGGAAATGCCACCCGCGTGTTTTGCTAATTATATATGCAGCGCGGTACCTTACGAAGCACCCCCCCCCCCCCCCCCCCCCCCCAACACACACACACATTCCCCCAAAGTTGTTGCAGCTGCTGAGACGACATGCGCTGCCACAGCTCCATACTTCCCACAGCCAGGAACGTCAGCATCGCTCGCCGTCACGCGCTGGACGAACGTTGGCAAATCCATGCAAGGAGGCGGCTGCCAAGGAATTTATGCATGTGGTGCGCAAGCGGGTTATGCGCAAGCCCGGCACACGCCAGGCACTCACCTTTGACGAATTCCGCAATATTTACAGGCGAGTTTCAACCTCAACCTGTCATATGGTTTCCACCAGCGGTTATGCCTATTGTTTTTTGAACCTAAGCTTACTGAGGAGAGGTGTTGCACCGCAGCTTCAGATAAAATACCATATCTTCCCAGGCGGGTCAATAGCATTTCATCCAACGTCAGACGTGCGAATCTGCAGATGAGATGCACATACACCCTCCACATCCGTACATTCGCATCGTGCGTTATGTCGACAATAATGTAGACAGCATGCAAGCAGCTTTTGCTTATATTCCACATGACATCACACCATGACATGCCAAACCGGTGCAACTGCTAGAACAATATATAAATACCTGAAGGTATTTCAGTCTCCGACTGGCGGTTTCTTGCTCACTCCACCAACCACACCGGGGTTGACGATGGTGACAGCTGCAATAAGTGGAACATGCCACTGCTCAAAAGCGGTCAGGACGAGAGCGCTTTCAAGGCATTTGCAAGATCCAAGCGTGTTTGGGTAGTGAAGGACAAGATGCCGCTCTAAAAGAAGGGCAAGGGCACTGGCGAGATGGCTTCAACATTCACTAACGAATTACTTGGCTGGGGGCTCAAGTTCCCACCTCCTGCACTGGAGAAGATCAATGCATGGCGTGCTGAGCAGCTCCCGCCACGGCCGCCTTTGGGGGCGAGTCCAGGGCTCGTGTACTTGCGGTACGGCGCAGGTGTGTGGTGGACGTACGACAGCTTCGCTGAGCAAGTGGAGGCAATGATGGATTGCTACGAGGTACTCTTCCCCGAGTTTCTAATTTGCATCGAGGTTGATCATAGCCAGGGCCATGGATGCAAAGAAAAATGTGGGGGCGTTGTGTGTCACCGACATGAACTTCAACTGGGGCGGCAAGTAGGATCCCATTCGTCCTGGAGAAGGGTTCTGGATGACGAATTATAAATGATTGCGTCTGCAGTCAACCTGCGATGATGACAGAAACACCTAAGTGCGCTACTCCATTGTGTTGTTGTGTTGCTGCATGTATATTGATTCGAGCAAACATGCAAAGCACAATGCTTCACATGAAAAGTGCTGAGTAACGTGACATTCAATTGTATGCATGCCCCGATGACACTTTCACTCACCACGATTGCCGCGTTTGTGATGTCACTGTTCAACACTTCGTTTTCCCAGAGCCTCAGCCAAGCAGGTGCTACGCGATCTCCACCTCCTTGATAACACCCCGATGCCCCGCCATTTGTTATCACCGGCACTAACTCCAAGGGCAAGGTAGTGGTGACACAGCCTGGATATGTGGGAGCGCGGTCCGTAAGAAATTGGCATATAGCTTGAAAGCGCTCAGAAGGTGCTAGCCAACCTTGAAGACTTCAAGTCGGAGAAGTCTGCGTTGGAGGAGCTAGTCCACAGCTCTTCTCATGAGCCCGAAAGGTCACCCTGAGCTTGCTGGAAAGGGTGTGGAGTATGCATGGGGAGCTGCCAAGCTGCTCTTCCGCACTATCAATGATTGCAAGGTGAAGAACAGTCATGCACATCAACATCATAAGCTTCGAGTTATGGACAATGACTACCTCACGCTTGAGAGATGCCGCAAGTTTGCAAGGAAGGCACGAGACTATAGGAACGCCTACGAGTGCTGCAACGTGGGGCTCGAGGAGGTGGAAAGGATACAGAAACACTCGAAGGCTCATCACTGCACGATGCACCAGGACACGGGTTTCTGGATGCGCACCTTGGACATCGACATCCCACAGTCGGGCGCGGCCGCACGGACTGCCATCCGGAGCACCCAAGCCGCCCTCGATCACCGAGATAGCGCAGCTGAGGCACCGACATACAACGGCTGGGTAGTGGGTGACTGACTGCACAGCTGCGTGCACGAACTGATGAATGCGCCATCCCGGGCTGGTCCGATCCGCCGAGCTGCGCGGCGCTGCGCAATTTATTTTCCGGAATTTACATTATAGCGAACAGTATTCGGGTAATGTTTGTAATTAAAGCGACATCGCCGATTAATAACCGCAAAAAGGGGTGGTCTTTGCCTTTTCCAGAGAACGAATGGTGACCAAACTCGAGAATCCCAACGGACAAAAGTTGCATGTGCAGGTGGGCTTTCAAGCACAACTTGTCCGACTTAATTATGTTAAGTATCGGCGTCAAAATAAGTCTGGCACAAGTAAAAGTACATTCTTAAGTGAACCTCCTCTGTACGTTATTGGCTTACATCAGTGCACTACTATGCTACTTAGTACGTAAGGAGCATTATTGAGGTTTGGCCATGTTAAGGACGGAACTGCCCTTCTCTAAAAGAGCTTCAGCATGATGCCTCTCGGGCAATGGGGCTTGGAAAGGTTACCTGCAGGGCTATCTACTACGTGTCGTACGGCCTGATTTGACCACCGGACGGTTATGTTCCAGCCGGTCACAGGTGGGTGGGTCGTGCATCGCCAAAAAAATCGGTTCGCAGCGTTTGGCCACACTTGTATACCGCCACCACAACATCACATCGGCGCTCCCGCCCTGTCCCACTCGCCTCGCTGGGCAACCGTGAGCGTCACCCCCGTCAACCCAAACTGTTATTTACAGCCCATAAGCCTTGCCCACGCTCGGGACGTCTAGGCCGTGGCGCGGAGAGCGGGTCCGGGGACGAGCGTCGCTAGGCATCGGCGGTCGGCGGGCATTTGGTGGTGTCGAACAGTGGAGCACGAGGTGCGACCGCCGCCGCGCCACGACGTCTGGTCGCCTTGGGTTTCGCTGCCTTGCAGAGCGCCTCCCTCCCCGCGGCCAGAAGTGCTGAGGTCGCTGCCTGGTCCGCGTGTAGGCGGGCTATGGCGATCGCCTGCCTGGTTGAGTCCGCGCTTGCATGTGCAGCCTCGAGCGCGATGGCATGATCCACCGGCGGACGTCGGCGACGCCTTGCTGGTGCGTCAACGCCAGCACCCCCGGCCCTTGACCCTCCTCCTGAACTTCCACAACCTCCGCCTCCTCTTCCTCCTCCTCCTCCTCGACGTCATCCTCCTCCTCCTCTACCTCCATGCCCAACGCTGCACCCTCGAGCCGCCCGAGCTCCTCCTCTGCGATGTCGACGTAGGTTGTTGTCTTAAGTGCTGCAACGAGGGCCTCAGAGCATGCAGGCGGGAGCTTGCCAACAGCAGTCTGGCACCAAGTAACTGCCTTGTCGACTGCTGTGTGAGTCTGCCTCGCCGCGGACTCGGCTGCGGCCTTGGTTGCGGAAGCGTTGGCGGCGGTGTCTGCATGGGCAGGTGCCTTCTCTGCCCAGCGGATGGGGGCGTTGGCAGCTGAGGTGATGTCAGACGCCTTCTTGGTGAGCGAGCGTGCTGCGTCCCTTGCTGCGAACTTGCTTGGTACCCCGGATGTTCAGCTTCAGCCTCCTCTTGTTGTCTCGCAGCATCAGCCTTGCCTCAGCCGCTGCAACTTGCTCGGTGGTGTTCAAGACTAACGCCTCCGTCCTGCCTCGCCCATCCCTCCGTAGACCGGTTGGCACTGTTCATGAAGTCGTGACAAATTGTTGTCACATCCATCGTGAAGGCCTCAATGACTCCGCGCTTCCTCCGCATCTGCTGGAGCTTTCGCTATGCAGCCTCTTGCTTGCGCTTGGACTCCAGGATCTCCATATGGAGCCGCAGCTCTTCATCTGCAAAGGCATGCGCAACGGAGCTAGGGAGTGGTTGAGCGGCGGACTCTCGTGATGACACCGAGGGCCTGGAGGAGCGAGACGGCGGGGGCTGAGACGGCGCGGACGGCGGCCCCGTTGCTGGAGGTGCGGCCTCGCCTCCCGCTGTAGGCGAAGACTCTGTGCCGGACTGGGTGGTGCAGAGAGCGTAGGCCTAGTCAGAGACTGCTTGGAAGTCGACGGGCCATATCCCGGTAGAGCGGAACGCGGACCGGATGTTTTCTGCTGTGAATGCCTTCGCCCACGGGCTCCAAAACTCTGTTGGGTGCCCCTCCCTCCTGCCCAAGGCCTCACATGGCTCGCACAGCATCATGATGATGTCCTTCTCCTGGTATCGCTCCCAGGGATTCTCGACGCCATCGTGGTTGAGTTGTGTAGTCCAATAGTGTTCAAGGGCTTCATGCGGGTGACGACCAGGGGCTAGGTGATGTGCGTAGAGTGCGGGCGCAGCAGCCCCACCATGATGACGTAGTTAGTATATACTACGAGTTAGTACATGTGGGTAATTAATATTGCAATATATACCTGTCACTACTACGGGTATGTGTAGTAGTGTATAATGCTGCCATGTGGTAAGCGTAATGCTTCGAGCCGGATTGATACCGCCTCTATGGTTACAAGGCGCCAGCATCCTAATAAATGGAAGGGAGGAACGTAGTGTGACAACTATACGAGTACGATGTACTACGAGTTAGTATCTGTCGTGTGTACTAGTACAATGTGTAGCTGTCACTATGGGTATATATGTACTGTATAATGCTGCCGTGTGGTAAGCGTTGTGATAAACAATCATTCTATGCTGAAAAACATTGTAGCCTCTCGCCTTTGCACCACCACCGCACAAACACTTTTGTTTGTCTTCGAGTCTCGATTAGCTGAGACTGTCGCACAGTATTTGAACTCGATTATCTGCATTGTTTGAACTGTTCTGGGATCGCTGCTGGGATATATGGTTACTTCGGTGCTTGGGTCCCAGTCGAATCCGACGATGCGTACTGCGTCCGGCTTGCAGTGTTAGGCGGAGGGTAGGGGGGGGGGTGTTAGCATCATGGTCGTGGGGAGCAGGATGGGTGCTTTGGCGGCGCTGGGACCTTCGGTTTTCCCTTCTTTGGGGTTCTCTGGGCGGTCGGGCTTCTTGATTTGCGGGACTATGTGTTTGATTCTGTCTGTTAGGTCGGAGATGAGGGTGTCTCTGTTGGGGGAGGAGAAGTTGGCCCCATGTTTGTTGCCCGCGTCCGTCGATAGTACGTGCCAAGGACCGCCGTTCAGGACTTCAAGCTCTTGAGGAGGAGTTTAAGCGTGCTGTTGTGCCACGGCGCTGAAAGCGGCCTCCCCGTAGTACGACGCCAGTAGCCCCGTGACCTTGGCATTCAAGTCCAGGTTCTTCTGAACGAAGACGCAAGCACCCATGACATCAAGGTTCATTCTATTTCTGGGTAAGTGCATGGAACAGTAATGCAACCTATTTTGCCCCGAGGCACGCGGTGCATTGTGGTTAGGTCTAAATTAGGGTTTGGGGGCAGCAGTGGGATTGCAAGCTAATATGAATGCCGGTTGGTTCATTTTGTGCCAAGTCGGGGAAACCAATTCCGTCCAAGCAGGGACAAATCAAAAGAGTGAAGGAAACGAGATGGTTACAAGTAGTTTGCGCCGTCGGGGGCTGAAACTCTGTCCAAACTGAGACAAAAATAAGGGCGGGGGCCGTGATGGCTACAAGTAGTTTGTGCCGTCCGGGGCTGAACCTCTGTCAAAGCCGGGACAAAACATATGAGCGGCTAATTTTGCGGAATTGTACTACGTATCATCATCTTCGATCACATAATCCCCTCGGCGCTCTGCCGCCTCTCGCCTCTTCTTCGCTGCCTCAAGACGCTCTGAGAACTCCTCTGACACGGTCATTGGATGGGGTAGACCCGGCCACTTCTCGAAGTCAGTTGGACGCAGTTGTTGAGTCTCGTCCCATGGCTTCTCTTTGAACCATGAGGTCATCCTGGACTTCATCCCAGCGATTTGCGTCTTCTGGTTGTCAATGAGGATAATCTTCAAGTTCCTGTGTGTGAACGAGTAGGTATGATCCATATGGTCCCACCACACGGAAAAGGCCGCAGCGACCTGGAAAAGGCGTGGCAAACCGCACAAGGCGTTAATTTTTTATGTTGATCCCATTAAGACACTCACCCGGGTTGCACCCCTCACGCACCGCGGTTGTCCCGGTTCCGGCTGTGACGTCGACGATTCTTGTCCCGTCTGTTGCCGCCATCTTAAGGTGCTTGGCGAAGAGAGCGATAGGCTTTTGGTACTTGTTCACCGTCTGTCTGTTCTCGTCCTTCAATTTCGAACTGTCTTTGAAGTGACCCAATATGATGGATGTAGAGAACCTGGAAAGGCACAACCGGCTTAGCGAGTAAATAAATACAAGCCGGCTATTTTCCACGGATCAAATCTCACCTTCGGGGATCATCGAAACGGACGTTGTCAGCTATGATGCTTGGCGGGGGCTTCCTGACGTAGAGGTAGTACTCAGCGTCGTGACGCAGAGAGCTGCCCATCTTCATCCCGCAATCCTTGGCCCAAGTCAGGACGTGAAAGATGAGGTCCTCAGCTTGTTTTTGAACGGATGTGATTGCGGATCCAAGTTGTTGGTCCGAGAGGTGAATGAAGAAATGGCACCCATCGAGAGCAGTGTGGACGTCAGAAGATCCAGTCAGGATATTCAACTGCCTGCGCGGGGGAAAAATCGGGAATGAGATAAATGAAAGCACAGTCATCTACGCACCGGGGTTGTGGGGGTTGTCTTGCCTGGCGAAAGCAAACACGTCGTTGAAGTCGTCCGTGCCCCACGCATCATCCTTCGAGTCCCATGTGTGCGAACCAGCTCCGAAAAGCGCGTCGGCAATGAAGACTGTTGCCTTTCTGGCACGAACTGCCGACATGGCGTCCGCGACGAATTGTTTTGTCGCGGGAGCCTTGAAGTTCCCCTCCACAATGCAAGTCTTGCAAAGCTCCGTGTTCAACCACACCTTGTCATCCTTGTCGACCCCTTCTCCCTTGGGCATCACCGGAAGTTCCTCGGCCTGTGCATAATAGAAAACAGATTCGGGTTAATGGCTCACAGCGAAAATTCAGAAGAGCATTTGTGGTTGCTCAAGATCTTAGTTACCTTCATCGATATCCACAGCTCATTAGAAACATTCGGAGCGGAAACCGCGATAAGCTCCGGCGCACATGCGAGAAGAGCAAACTATGTGAAGAAGGAGATGACCAAGTCCGGCATCTGATTCTTGATGCGATACGCCTCACTCTTGATGGTGGTGTTGGTGGCCGCGATATGCTCTCGAACCGGTAGTGGTGAGAGACAATCGGCGGATTTCATGTCCCCCCATCTGGCAGGAGGGATCAGCAAGACCATCAAAGGACCGGAGCGATGAGCACCTTTGAACAAATCCTGGAACTTTCTGGGGAGGCCTGTTGGGCCGAGGTCATCAACCTTGGCTTGGAACTTGGTGATAGCGTCAAGGCGAGCGGCCGCTTGCTCATCCGACACTTTGTCTTGCACATCCCAATCGATGATGTGGTCCGAGAGATATTTCCCCCAATTCCTGGCCGGTTCGTCCGGCGTCAGCAGTTGGATTGTCTCCCTGCCCTTGGCCGTGTCAATGACATTCATGAGCTTGATGCTTGCTCGACGCAAGAGATCGCGAAACCTCCAGGTCTCAATCATCGCGAGCCACTCCGCGTTGGTGTGCGTGACAGCCATGGGGCCATCGTCGCCGGCATGCTTAATGTCATCCACAAGCTCGTAGAGGCTCGGGGTCACACTGTGCTCGCCTTGGATGAGCAGTCCAACCACCAGATACATCTAGCCCACAGGGAGATCCGCGCTGTCGCTCTGCTTGGCAAGAGACGGCTCGTCTAGCCAGGGCGCATGGGGTCCAAAGCCGACATCCTGGGTCGAAAAACAAACTTCAGTACGGAGAAAGGAATCACTGATAGTATTCCATATGATTAAGACACTGGGGTCGGTCACAACTTACCTCCATGAGTGCGACTCGGAAGTGAGCTCTGTCTTTGCCGAAGCCGTACTTCTTGTTATCGAGGATTGCATTGATAGGCTTCCGAATTGCTTCGTAAACCTTCATCACTTCCTTCTGGGTGAGTTGCCTGCCGGAATTGAGGCGCTTGACTCTATCGAGTTCTTGCTTGTAGTACACAAACATGTCTCCGAGTTTGGTTCTGGCTTCGCTCCATCCTCGAACACCGAGGTCCACATGCCGGTAGGCTTCAGAAATCTGCTCAAGGGGCTCAAAAACACTGCGCAAATCATTTGTCAGAATCTAGCAGCATTAACAACACGATAAATTTTCATCATGTACGCAGCTCACCGTTGTGGGCGCGAGCAGAGGTCAATCAAATTTGAGAACTCGCTGCTCTTCTCATCTTTGATGCCGATCTTTTCAAGTTCAACTTGAAGAACTTCAGACTTCTTGAACTCCTTCACTACCCTGATTTGCGGGAGTGCCCTAAAACCGGGGCGATTTGCATCCTGTTCTGCATACCAGCTCTCGAAACATCTGCGAAGGTTCTGCAGAAACAATTGCACCGATTTCAAAATTCCGAACGATTGTACCTCGATGACAAACCGTTTCGTCCCGCTGATGACAGACCGTTTCGTCCCGCTGATGACAAACCGTTTCGTCCCACTGATGACATAACGTTTCGTCCCGCTGATGACAGAACGTTTCGTCCCACTGATGACAAACCGTTTCGTCCCACTGATGACAAACCGTTTCGTGCCACTGAGGACATACCGTTTCGTCCCACTGATGACAGACCGTTTCGTCCCGCTGATGACAAACCGTTTCGTCCCGCTGAGGACAGACCGTTTCGTCCCACTGATGACAAACCGTTTCATCCCACTGATGACAAACCGTTTTGTCCCACTGATGACAGAACGTTTCGTCCCACTGATGACAGACCGTTTCGTCCCACTGATGACAAACCGTTTCGTCCCACTGATGACAAACCGTTTCGTCCCACTGTGACATATGTTTAACCCGCTAACGAAGAACGACTTTTGTCAGTCACACTTTACGCCTATTTGCTGCCACGGTCAGCTTAACAGTAATTTGGGAGAATGGGGCACTCACCAGGAGTTTGTGCATCGACGTGTCTCCCACGACGGTGTGACCCGCCTCGTTGAGCTTCATAGACATGTAGCGGCAGACTTCCGGCGAGAGGCCGATGTACATCTTAGCCGACGTGAGGTGGATGCCTTTGTTGGCTTTGTAGATTTCCTGGTAGTTTTCTTTCACCATGCGCTTCGCCTCCCGTCTGTGGCTGCCGTCGATGTTGGCTTGACGCGCATTTTTGGCCCTAAGAAAATCGATGATGACGTCGATCTCTAGCTTGTAGGAACTTGAATCCGCCAACCTCGGGTTCTCCCCGCCTTCGTGTGCTGCGACTAGCTCCTTGAAGTTGGCCATGGTCTGAGCGAGGGGCTCGTACTCATCGGAGAAAAAATCTTGTACAGGGACTACTGGAAAGGACACCGAGAAATTCTCGGCGGACAGGGAAGGATTCCTCTGAATAAGAAATGCAAGAAATGGATCTCAGTAAGTTGCATTGTGTATTGATTACCGGATAGGTACAACAGGTCGCGATAGGCTTTTACCTTGTAGCTTTGCGCCACCATATTGCAGTCTTGCAGCTTTGGGGAACGGAATTCAAATTCCGGCGGCGGAGCGACGAACTTATCGGATATGAAGCTGAAAATGTGAGGCAGCCCCGTATCCTTGTCGACGACGAGGTTGACTCTGTTGGCGTATAGCGTATTGATGTCGCCACCGTGGGATGTCTTCACCTCTGGATCAGCAATCTCGACTCTGAGGTGGCCGTAAGAGATCCAGTCGACGGCACCGGTGTTGTGGAAGCCATTCAAGGCCGGCGGGACTGCCAACGTGTTGACGTATGGAAGCGCGTTCTTAAAATCCTTGTCAATGTTGGCCAAGTCATCGACGCCAATCTGACCAGACGCGAAACCTGTCAGCGCCTGCGCCAGCACATTGCGCTTGACCAAAGTCCATGCGTAGTAAGACTGGAACCGCGGCTGGAAGGAGAGTGGCGGTTGGATCGCGTGGAGTAGCAACCTCTCAAAGCTGACATCGATCCTGAACTCCTTGTGCACTGTCAAGCGATAAGGTTCAAGGGAGATCTGCGGTAACAAGCATAAGAATATTAATACTTATTGAAACACGACATTGACACGAATTCAGACATCATGTAAGCTTTACTCACCTCGTAGTTTCCGGCCGAGTCCAGCTCGACGTCCTTGATCTTTCCGATACACGCGAGAAGTGGCCCCTCCGGATCATCGAAAAAGTCCTTGCCAGTCAGCAGGCTCGCCTTGTGCAATTCGATGTACAAATAGATCTCTACCTCAGCACTTGCGTTCTTGAACCAGTGGATAGTCCAGCTCCTTGAGGTAAAGTCGTTGTAGGAGTCATCTTCTTGGGACCCGTCCCTCTCGTCAAAGAAGTCGTCGTAAGAGGCGACCGTCATCAGCTTTGTCTTCCTCTCGGGTCCAGGAGTGCCGGTGATGTCGAGAGCTTGCTTACGCTTCTCTGCCGCCCGTTGCCTCTGTTCTTCCTCTGTGCCGAAGACCTCTTCATCCGTGCACATACTGAGGAATTCAGGAACCCTTCTCTGAGCCTCGGCAATAGGGGCTCGAGAACCAGAGGCTCCAGAACCGGACGCTTGCCCGGTAGTCGGCGCTGGAGTCTCGGGCCCGGGCTCCGGCTCGGGCTCCGGCTCCATCTGAGTGGGCTCTGTTTCAGGCTCCGGCTCGGGCTCCGGCTCCGGCTCAGTGTGCTCTATTTCAGGCTCAGGCTCTGTTTCCGGTACTTGAGATGGGCCTTTAGACAAAGAAGAGCCTTGATTTGGGGAACCTGTAAAGAATGAGTAGAGAGTACTCAACACACCTGCAGTGGGCGTCACAATTAACTACTGAACGGTATCGCCATACACCATCAAAGCCAAGCGTAAGTTTTCTTACCTGGGGATCCCGATTTACCAGCTGCTTCCGACGCGGTTGCCTGCGCCAATTTACGACCTGTTGGAACGTCAGATAACTCATTGACGAGAAAGTAATCGAAGGGAGTGAGAAGGCCGGGATTGATACTTTAAGTCACAATTACCTGGCGTCACAATCGTCTCTGAAACCTTTTCTTTTCCCTTGGATTCCTTTGAAGCTTTAGTCGCTACTGGCTCATGTGCGCGTCCTTTCGAACCTGTCAACACACATGATTTCAACCAATGTCAATATGACACAGTGCACTCACAAAAATCATATGATTGGAGAGGCAGGGACCTGATTGATAGTAAGCTTGCATGAGCTTTTCGTAATCGATTAGCCTTCGCGCTGTCTGCATTTGAGCATCTGAGAGGACATGGCCGCTCTTGATTCGGGCCGTCAAAAGAGCTGCGGCCGATCTTTCTCCTTGCGAGTGCGTGCCGTAAATCGTCACTCTACCTCCTAAAAGGCTCGGTTTCCAGGGGTTACCTGATGCCTCAGCGCCCGCTCTAGCTGCAGAAGCTGAGGCTGCACGGCTCTTCTTCGCCGCCGGCTGCTCGGGCACAGAAGATGACGCCTTGTGTTTTCTCCCGACTAGCGCTCCGAGCGCATCGAATTCTTTTGCTTTCTCGGTAGGTTTTGATGTCCGCTTGGACCTTCGACCTAAAAATATCATATCCTGTCAGACCGTTTCGTCCCACTGATGACAGAACGTTTCGTCCCACTGATGACAGACCGTTTCGTCCCACTGATGACAGACCGTTTCGTCCCACTGATAACAAACCGTTTCGTCCCACTGATGACAGACCGTTTCGTCCCTCTGATGACAGAACGTTTCGTCCCACAGATGACCGAACGTTTCGTCCCACTGATGACAGACCGTTTCGTCCCACTGATGACAAACCGTTTCGTCCAACTGATGACAAACCGTTTCGTCCCGCTGATGACAAACCGTTTCGTCCCGCTGATGACAAACCGTTTCGTCCCGCTGATGACACACCGTTTCGTCCCACTGATGACAGACCGTTTCGTCCCACTGATGACAGACCGTTTCGTCCCACTGATGACAGACCGTTTCGTCCCACTGATGACAGACCGTTTCGTCCCACTAATGACAAACCGTTTCGTCCCACTGATGACAAACCGTTTCGTCCCACTGATGACAAACCGTTTCGTCCCACTGATGACAAACCGTTTCGTCCCACTGATGACAAACCGTTTTGTCCCACTGATGACAAAACTATTTTCAATACATTATGTACTGCGGTTTAATAATGTAATGTCTTTAAGTACTGCGCTTCACACTAATATTAAACCACTCCTTACGGCGGAGTACAGGCAGAGGTTCCCCCTGGCCGCTCTTCACCCCCACCCCCTCCCACCACCAATTAGCATCCTTACTGTTCGATCACGGTGGCTACTTGCGATCTTTCGATCATCGCGGCCCCATCTACACGTGTGGGCGTGCGTGGGAGGTCTTGCATCAGGTCTCGAAACACAGACGTCTCGTGATCCAGCGGTCGGTGGTGGATAACGAACCCACGTACATCAGGCAGCGCAAGCAATACGAGAGCAGACAGACCGGACCGAGGGAGCATGTGCGCATGTTTCTCGAGCACTTCTTCTCGGATGACCTCGGTCACGTCGAGATCATGCCTTTTCATGACGGAAACAGCGAGACCTTCAAGAAGCACCTACCTCCCTGGATGACCAAGATTTGCGTCTACTACTACTACAAGTCGTGGGCCGAGGACGACAACGCCATTCTCCGTGGTGAGGCCCATTTTGTCCCACTGATGACAAACCGTTTCGTCCCGCTGATGACAAACCGTTTCGTCCCGCTGATGACAAACCGTTTCGTCCCACTGATGACAAACCGTTTCGTCCCACTGATGACAGACCGTTTCGTCCCACTGATGATAGACCGTTTCGTCCCACTGATGACAAACCGTTTTGTCCCGCTGCTGACAGGCCGTTTTGTCCCACTGATGACAGAACGTTTCGTCCCGCTATCGCCAGAACGTTTAGTCCCACCGACGCCGGACCGATTTGGTCCCACTGATGACAGAACGTTTCGCACCGCTCATGGCATACCGTTTCGTCCCACCGACCACAAAAGTATTTGTCCCACATAATTAGCCGATATCGTCCCACTGCAGAGAGAACGTCTTGTCCCACTGCTGAGATACGGTTTTGTCCCACTACAGACATACCGTTTCGTCACACTGATGACAGATTGTTTCGCCATGCTGATTACAGAATTATTCACCCACTACCGATATAATTATTTCGACCCACTTCAGACCGAACTTTTCTGTCTCGCATTATGAGACCTTATTTGTATACCGACATATCACGCCCCTGCCCCTTTGTAGATTTGGCTACCGAGAGCGAAGTGAAGCTCGCATCGTTCGACACTTTCCGCCGGACTTGGAAGGAAGACTTCCCGGATGTCACCACGCCGAAGGTGAAGCGATTCAGCCACTGTCCCATATGCGCGGCGGGCAAAGCACTCAGAGACCAAGCTCGCGAGATTTGCACAAAGGACATGACGCCAGAGGAACGTCAAGTGCACCGTCAACATCAGCAGCTGGTGAGGCGTCAGGTCAGAGCTGAGCAGAAGGTACACCTCGAGAGAGTGCGCCAGGAACGAAGGGATCTGAACAACGCCGTCTTCCAGTCGCGCCTTGGCCATGGAAACTTCTTCTTCTTCGAAATTGATAGCATGGACTCCGCGAAGACCCTGCTGCCTCACTGGGTTCGCATCCCCAAGACTGTGAAGCCCGACATGCTCCTCAAGTACCACCTCACTTGTGTGAAGTACGACGGATACCGCCCGGACGACATCTACTACTACACCAACACCATCCCCCACGATTCGTCCACGACGTGCACTCTGATATGGATCACGATCATGAAGGTGAGCTCGTTAGCCTCCCGATAGGTTCGCCGTGGTTGTCCGGTAGCCATGGACTGATGAAAGCTTGTCTTCGATGCAGGAAATTCAACACCGTGGTAGAAAGATTCCGTACATCAGAATCCAGATGGACAACACCGTCAGGGAGAACAAGAATAGGAACGTGGCGGCCCTCTGCAATTGGCTTGTGTCTATTGGCATCTGCGACGTCATTCATTTGGTCTTCTTGCCTGTCGGGCACACTCACGAACGGGTTGACCAGATCTTCAGCCGCATTAGTCTTGCGCTATCTCGCAGCTCCGCCTACACAATCGAGGCCTTTCTTGACTTGGTGGCGAAGGCATTCTCGCCCACTCCGGAGATTGCTGAGCTCTCATTCTCCCTCGACTTCTCTGAGTGGTTTAGGCCCCATTTCCAAGACCACATTCAGGACATCAGTAAGCCGCACAAATTCGAGTTCACCCGTGACGACGCCGCCGCGTCTGGCGGCTCGTTGCGCACCGCCTTGTGGTGCAACACACCGCTTTCTGAGCCCGTGCAGATCTTGAAGAGCGCGCCAACTGGGACGCCCGAGATTCGTGCGGGCCGGCCCCTTTTGTACGCTCTCTGCGACAAAAAGAAGCCCGACGCGGTGAAGGTCCAGAGGGACTTGGATGATTTCAAGAAGGTCAGGTCGTACATCACGGACCTGGCGGTCCAGTGGCACTTCTCCCCAGTCGAGCGCGAGAGCTGGAAGAATCTGCTCGACGACTTGGATGAGATGCAAACTGCTCCTTCGGCAGCTTTCTCCGGGTTCTGGCCGCAACGGAAAGAGGAAGTTGACGACTTCTTGCGCGAGCACGGGCAGACCGCGCCTGCTGAGGCACGTCACACGATGGCTACCAACGCAGACCTCAACAATGCCGAAGCCGCTCGCGTGGAAGCCGAGGTTCGTGCTCAAGTGCTTCAAGATGACAGCGCCTTCCGGGGAGTTCACGCCGGCGCCAAGGAGAGGCTTCATGACAACACATCGCCCAGCGATGCAAAGGGCTCGAACCTCGTTGTCATCGACGTCTCCGATGTGAGTCCCATTGTTTGTCATTTTTGTCCTTTACGGGACAAAACAATTTGGTTCTTCTACCTTGCTTGTTATTTTGTCCCAGCTGGGACAAAAATGGCGTGGCGTCTCGCTCGGGACTAACATAGCTCGCGGTCTTGGTCATCGTTAGGTGCATGAGGAAGACAAGTGTCCTGAAACTCTTGGTGATTGGGAGTCGAGATTCGTCATCGGGCTTGTGAAGTCGCGCGAGACTACCGAAGACACGTTGACCGTGGCCGTATACGAGCCCTTCCATGCCGATGCAAAGGGCAAACCCCTCATGCCCCTATGGTTGTACGCGCAGACAAAAGGAGGGAAGAAGCCAGTTGACACAAGCTGGGAGAAGTGCCTGACGCTTCCTTGGAAGCTTGTTGAAGCCGTCCCCCTATCGTACGCGAAGGCCATCCACGACGCGTCGGGAAGTCGAGAGGTGTTCAACGAGGACGGCACCATGGTCAGAAAGAAGTGGTACGGTAAAAGCGTCCAAGTTGTGAAGACATATGCGCAAACTGGGTGGCAAATCAGCCAGCCACGAAACAACTGCGTCCACGTCATGTCAACCACCCCAGCGCAACGCAAACCCGGCGGAGTCGTCAAGTTTAATGCAGCCACGAAGAAGGACTTGCTTGAGTTGGGGATGCTCAACGAATAAACTATCAGCAACGTCTTGTGGCTAGCTAGCCGCTGGATGTAATAATCATAATAAATATTGATTTCATTGCCTCATCTTGTCCCATTTTGGACAAAATGCTCCAAAACCAACATTGGATATGCGTCGCGGCTGGCCTTCATGCTGTTGAATGCTGCACTGCACCCAAGGTCTACAAACCCAAGCTACATCACCAGTGAGTCTTAAGTACTGATAGTAAACCCGGGAACTAGGGTATAAACAAACCCTACGGTGCAAAATGAATTCCACGGCGCAAAATAGGTTAAATTACTGTTAATGGCGATAAGACCAACAAGAGAGAACACGCGCTCGCACTCAATCTGTGATGAGCCCGGCACACATAAAACAATCCTAGCTAATTTAGAGATGAGGGGGAAGAAATAAGCATGCTTCTTCCACCACTTCAACGGGTCCTCTGTCCTCTTGGGGAGCAGGTTGCAACAACGGAAGGTGCGCAGCTCAGCCTCCGCAGCGGCAGTGCTATCCTCCGCCATCGCCGCTGCGCCATGCATGCTTCGCGGCAGACTGATCTCCCTCCATATAATTGACGAGGAGTGACGAGAGGAGGATGCCAGGTAGTGGTGCCTAGGTGAGCGTGAAGTGAGGATAGGTTCGGTCGGTGTGTGTGGTCTACTTGTCTGTGCCCCGATGCGGCGACGTGTGATGGTACGAGCGAGTACGGTGCTATCTGCGGCGCTCCGACCGCCGTAACCGTCGCCATATGGCTTATTATCGTTGGCGGGCGCCATCCAAACGTTATGCAATGGGATCTGGGGCACTTTGGGTAACTGCACTGCAGCCCCTTTTCGGGAAGTATTGCAGGCTGCAGTGCAGTAGCTTAACTGCAGGCTGCATTCCAGTCGATATTGCAGCGGGCCCAACCCTAGTAATCACGGTGATGAGGAGTTTCATAGCGTCACCCACAATTGAAACACTGACCCCCTATTGTCCGTTACGGTCGAGTCGCCTTTGTTTGGAACCGATACTATCAGTGGTAACCTCTGATGCTATACGGCCCAGCTGCACCATTGTGGGGGACTCACATAGTTCTTATCAGTGCCTATCCCGTTAATTATGGCTAGCAATGACTTGCCAAAATAGATATTCGGGGCGTATATCGCAATTTGAAAGCCTCTGCAGTAATAACATGGGTAATAACAGGGGTAGTCACTATTACCCGTGGGCTCGTGCCCATTCTGCGTCTTCTCATGTTGCTGCTTCCACCTCGCAGTCGCTGTAGAGGACCTTTCTAATTGTCCTTTTTTCTTATGGTGATTTCCTGATATCGCCTTCTGCTGCTAGCTCATGTAGTCGCTAAGTATTTGTAATGATCCCATCCCGCCCCGCTTGGGCCTTTCAAACCGGAATCCTTATCCACATTCCTTATCCTTATCGAGTGGTTCTTATTCCCTCTCCGTACATCATGTCGTGCAGCACGCGACCCGCGGCCGCCTGCCTGCGCTGCTGCCGCGCGCGCGCCGCCCTGCTGCTGCTACTCCTCGCGAATCCCTGTACTGTAGTACTGTATACCACTCCAAAGAAATGCCGACCCGCCTGGGCCGTCGCTCGCGTACGAATAACGTCGTTTGCACGCAGCGGTGGCGTTGGGAATCCGATTTGAGCGATTTGACAACTCTGACACTCTCAGAACGTTGCCCCCACCAAGCCGAATGTGCTGAACAACTCCGACACTTTCATAACGTTGCCCTCACCAACCCGAGTGTGCTGAACAACTCCGACACTTTCATAACGTTGCCCCCACCAACCCGAGTGTGCTGAACAACTCCGACACTTTCATAACGTTGCCCCTACCAACCCGAGTGTGCTGAACTGTGCCGCTGTAGTCCCTCTAAGGATTATACCAAACAATTTCGCTGTCATGTCTGCCATGGCTGCTGTGCCGGTGACGTCCACCTCCACGACTCGCCCCCGCGTGGCGGTCCGCCGCGGCGCCGCTGTGCGCGTCGCTGCGTCCACCTCTGAGCGCGAGCAGCCCGTCCACAAGAAGGCGCTCGCCCACCTCCGCAAGGCCGCCCCCGCCGGCCTTGCCGCCTCGCTGGTGGCCACCGTGCCTGGCGCAGCCATGGCCATGAGCGATGACGCTCTGCTCTCGACCATCAACAACCTCTCCGCGGCCGTGGGCGTGGAGACTCTGGGTCTCGGCGGTGTACTCGCCTACCTCGCTACGAGCAACAAGATGAACAAGGGCTCGAGCGCCCCGCCCGACATCGCTGCCGGTGCCCCTGTGACGGAAGCCGAGGTCCTTGCCGTGCAGCAGGCCTGGGCCGGCGCCATCAAGAACATCTCCAAGATCCACAAGGAGGGTGGGGACTACATCGGGGCGGCTGCCAAGGCTGCCGGCGAGTTGTACGGATACGGCCATGGCGACGTTCACTTCAAGCCGACCAAGGCCGCCGAGTTCCCCTTCCGCCCGACACCCGAGGAGGCGATGTCCTACTTCGTGGGCGGCGCTGCTGTCGACGGTGGATATTCCGAGGACGGCGGCTTCGCCATCAACGGCGGCAAGGGCTGGGCTAACTGCGTGTACAACAACCACAAGGTCGAGCTGATCGATGGCTGCGGTATTGCGATGGGCACATACGACTTCACCTGCGCCACCACTGGCGACGTCAGCACAGTCGAGTACACCTTCGGATACAAGCGCTGCGATGACGGCAAGGTCCGCATCTTCCTGCACCACTCGTCAGTCCCCTTCTCCAACGCTCCAGCCCCTGTGACGGAAGCCGAGGTCCTGGCCGTGCAGCAGGCCTGGGCTGGCGCCATCAAGAACATCTCCAAGATCCACAAGGAGGGCGGGGACTACGTTGCCGCTGCGGCTGAGGCTGCCGGCGAGTTGTACGGATACGGCCATGGTGACGTTCTCTTCAAGCCGACCAAGGCCGCCGAATTCCCCTTCCGCCCGACACCCGAGGAGGCGATGTCCTACTTCGTGGGCGGCGATGCTGTCGACGGCGGATACTCCGAGGACGGCGGCTTCGCCATCAACGGCGGCAAGGGCTGGGCCGACTGCGTGTACAACAACCACAAGGTCGAGCTGATTGGAGGCGAGGGTATTGCGATGGGCACATACGACTTCACCTGCGCCACCACTGGCGACGTCAGCACCGTGGAGTACACCTTCGGCTACAAGCGCTGCGATGACGGCAAGGTCCGCATCTTCCTGCACCACTCGTCCGTCCCCTTCTCCAACGCTCCGGCCCCTGTGATGGAAGCCGAGGTCATCGCCGTCCAGCAGGCCTGGGCTGGCGCCATCAAGAACATCTCCAAGATCCACAAGGAGGGCGGCGACTACATTGCCGCTGCGGCTGAGGCTGCTGGTGAGCTCTATGCGTATGGACACAGCGATGTTCTCTTCAAGCCGACCAAGGCCGCCGAGTTCCCCTTCCGCCCGACACCCGAGGAGGCGATGTCCTACTTTGTGGGCGGCGATGTTGTGGAGGGCGGATACTCCGAGGACGGCGGCTTCGCCATCAATGGCGGCAAGGGCTGGGCCAACTGCGTATACGACAACCACAAGATTGAGCTCAAGGGCGGCCTCGGCATTGCGATGGGCAAATACGACTTCACCTGCGCCACCACTGGCGACGTCAGCACAGTCGAGTACACCTTCGGCTATACGCGTTGCAATGACGGCAAGGTCCGCATCTTCCTGCATCACTCGTCCGTCCCCTTTGTGGCTGCGCCTGTGTCCGTCAAAGGGTAAGTAATGAATAGAGCGGGCACACTGACTAGTCCGACACCTACATTTATAGTATAATTATTGAGTATTTGTCCATATGCATAGCGATCTACATGTGTAAAGCTGCAATACTCTTCCAGTCATCCGCGTCATCTCCTTCCGGCACGTCCGTCCGGCATGGTGCACCAACCCTAGATACAGCAGCCACGGCATTGCCATCACTGGCATATAAACAATGGACAAATGGTACGGGGAGATGGACTGGGAGGTATTGTCAATGTATATTAAAGTGTGATAATGTAAATACAACGTCTAAGTATATAAATCAATGTATGAATAAATGTATATTAAGTACATAAGAATTGTGTAAATAAATGTATATAAAGAAACAAATTTTAAACATACATTTATTTAACTCCACTGCTGTTGCATTGAGTCAGTGACACAAGGTTGTGTCATGTCTCAGTGTCTCAAGTGGGCGTGGTACTCATAATCCTCGGCGGATCACTTGCACAATCGCCGTTGTGTACGCCGCCCATACACGGCCTTTGCTCGTGCGAAGCCCCTGCGCTCAGCAATTATGAAGCAATAGCAATATGTAGGGCCTGAGCGGTATCGGATATTACTGATCAGTTGTGATCAACGAGAGTCTGTCTGCTGCTGGATGTATTACGGGAACATGTCATGAGCAAGCAGCCCCGCCTGGGGTATGGGGGTGATCGTAGCTTTGCAAGGGTAACAGAGGTGCCTCATTAGCAATAAGCTGACTTCAGAAGCTCTTTATCTCGTCGCGACATGATATTGTGACATCTCATCAGCTTGGAAGGTCAGGCAAATATACGATGGCCACTCACACATGCGGCACCCAGCAGCCCATATGAGCAGTGCAAACAAGACAGCCACTTCAGAGACGGGATAAAATGATACAGAAGGTTTGCTATAAGACCGCACTATCTATGACTGATTCGATCCGCCACCCGCGGGACTGCCTGTCTCAGCAGGATCCCATGTGCTGTCCTGAGCGATGCTGCAGCTCGCCTCATCAGCGGAAACGGGTTGTGCTCCACGCACCAATGTACAGCGCGCTGCACCCCTAATGCGGCAAGAATCTTATGCGCACCCAGGCAAGCTGGGGACTATTTAGGGCCATGCCGGCCAATGATGCACCTAGGTGAACCAGATGACGCATGCATGCGCACAGCTGAAGGATGTAGATGAGCCGGGCAAAGGCACATCAGTCTCATCCCTCATGCGGCTTGTGACGTGGGTACTGACGTGGCAAGTGTGACCGCATGGGAGCCATATATCACCGGCTGCTCACTTGGTGGCCCGCATGATGCCTAGCTTGGGCGCCTTGCGCACGTACACCTGCGTGCAACGGCCCCCATGTCAGCCATCTTCCCACATCCGAATGCATGCCGCATGGCTGTATTGTTCTGGTTGCAAGCAGGAGGGAAGGCCGGGCGCTCCCTCCTGGTAGGCGCCGTGACTCTCCTGCGCCCTCTCTGCCTTGCTTGCTTTGCGTGCTGACTTGACAGCCGGCAGCTTGACGCGCTCCTTGGGCGGGGAGCCCTCGCCCTTGCGAGCCGACTGGGTCGCGCGCGGCGTGCCCGTGTCGGTGAGCCTCGAGTGCCACCCCTCGCGAACTTCTCCCACCATGAGGTTGTTGCTGTCGCCGCGCGGGGTAGTCAGTTGATGATAGTCACGATGATAGTCAGTCACCCAACTATCAGAACACTTCAAGAAAATTCTCAGATGAATACATCACGATATCATTCTGAGAATTAAGAACGTATGCTAGCACCCCATTTCTGAGAGCCAAAAAATGGGTTCTTATAGTCGGGTCGGCCTCTTTATCCGCGTTCCTAGGTATGGATACTTGCAACATTGTAGTTCTTATCATATCGTCGTAATCCTTAGTGATACGGCTATACGGTGACGATTAACACGTATACAACGCGTATGTACTACTGGTAAGGATACATAGCGCGAAAGGTAAGGATGACAACGCCGCGTGCCTGTAGTCATGCAGTGTAGATATGGATAATCATATAATCCTTACTACCACGTCTAAACAATTTACTGCAATTTAGTTACTTCAGCAATAATAAGAATAGAAGAATACTTTAAAGAATAGCGGAATAAAATAGAAATTAGAAAAACGCTAGAATAGTGGAAAATCAAAGACGGGCAGGCCCCGGCGTTAAATTGTTTCCCCACCTATGCGCTAGTAGTGACAAGAGTTTGGGCGGCGCGTAACAACTGCATTATTTGTGGCTCCTTGTGAGGGACTAAAGGCTTATGCCTCGATGTACCCAGATATCAGCGTGTAGTTCAAGTCAAAGGAGCAATGAGACATGCTGCATGTGGTGGTGGTGGAGGGGGGCAGGAGGCAGGGGGGGGGGGGGGGGGGAGCTCACGTGCGGGCCGCTGTAGTTCAGCTTGTCATGGTGTGTGCCTGTGTGGGAGGGGTAGGAACGCGCTGGTACAGGCTGATGGTATCCTCCCACGGGTCTGCCGGCGCTGCAAGCATGGAGGCGACGCCTGCATTGCGCGGCGCGGAAGTTTCACGTAGACCGCTGACGCGAGAAGCTTCTCCGCCTGCGGGTGGCGTTGCGGGCACCGGCCAGCGGCATAGGGCCAAAAATGTACCGCAGCCCTGCCTCCCCTCAACGCAGACTGATTGTTGAGTCATAGGATCGTGAAACGGATGCTCCTGTCTGGACACCTGGTCCTGGCGGGGGACGGGGGGGGGGGGGGGTGGGGGGGGGGGGCAGCTGCTTTGGCAAGGAGGTAGATCACCTCGCCGCCCAGCTTGCGGAACCGTGCCACCAGAAACTCCGCCATACGCAGCAGCGCCTTGCGGTGCGCTGTCTCATACCGCCCCTGCATCTCAGGGCTCATGCCCGCCACCTTGCACATTTGCGCCTCCCACTCCGCAATCGTGTCGTTGACGGCATTGCGGAAGCTCTGTGCACCGCAGCAGTGGCTCAGCCCCGATGTTTAGTCATGTCACCTGCAAAACCCGGCCAACCCCTCGCACTCGCTTTCACGCTGGCCGCCTTCGAGGTCGGGGTCACCTTGTAGCGCCTGAGGTGCGTGAGCCTCTGGTTGGCCTGGTGCGTGTCATGCTGGATGCGCCGAAGGTCCTGCAGAGGGGGCAAGGAGGCGGTTGAGTTGGTTGGATTCGAAGGCAACTATTCCATCACTACACTCAGCATGGCGCTGTCGCTCCGAAACCACTATCCGAAGCGACTTTGTAAAGCAGCACCCACCGAAACATGCGAGCGTGCTTCCGGAGCATTTGATTTGGTGAAATACAGACCTCAAGACCACCCCCATATTCCGTAATAGTAGTTAGAATAAATCTGCACGTCGAGCCAACTTCTTTCCGCACGCGCGGTGCAATTGCGTCGCCGGGGTCTGCGGAAGACGCCGGTTGTCGCTGTTCTTCAGAGTGGTATCTATACGCCGCCGCCGCATCAACCGGATCAGCTGTGCGAGCGGGGAATGCATAGCGGGTGGTGGAGGCGGTGGGGCGCGGAGGCGGCTGTGCTCGCAGCTGGCTCGAGACATCGCGCCGGTTCACCACTCAGTTGTCGCGATATTGGTTCAGGATGAGATTTGTCGCCGCCTGACGCTCAACTTGGCGCTTGCTATGTGCAGGGCACTGGTTCGTCGCGGCTCGCGCGAAGTCACGGAGGGTTGGGCGCCGATGGAGTCATCGACAGCCGACTGCCTGACATGGTTGTCCGTACGTCCGTACCGGCTGTCCCCGTTACAAGCGCCGCCGGTTCGGTACGCCCAAACCGCCGCGCGCCCCCGAGCTATTACCGCGAGCTATTGAACCGAAGGGTCCAGGAAAACACTGAAAGCCAAGGAACGACGAAGAAAAACCGAAAGGGGGATAGGAAACTGCTATTATTTACCGAGCTTACCGTTTGCCCTGCTATTCCCGGACATACACCGCCTTGTTCGCTGCAGATACCCTATACACTCGTACCACCAGCAGCACTCCATTCAATATTGTGCTGAAAATAATGAAAATAACAATAACAACTGTGCTCATTTATTTTACGGGACGTTTCTGGCTGTAGCGAATTCTGTAATTGCACGTGCACAGCGTCCGTACGCGGGTACACGACGACGAGTGGTCTTTTTTTCCTCTCCGTACTCTACAACTGCTCATGTGTGCGCGCCCCGCCGGCCTTATGTACCACTCCAAAGAAGTGCACGAACTGATACAGGGGTCGCAGCGGTGTCGTCGGAACGCAGCGGCTGCGCCCGGCATCCTATTTGAGAGCTTGGACAACTCCGAAGCCATCATAACGTAACTCACACCATCTCGACGTCGCTTGATCGTATCGCTACACTCCCTTCATTCCAAACTGTGTCGTTGACATGTCTACTGCCATGGCTTCTGTGCCGGTGACCTCCACCTCCACGATTCGCTCCCGCGTCGCGGTTCGCCGCGGCGCCGCTGTGCGCGTCGCTGCGTCCACCTCTGAGCGCGAGCAGCCCGTCCACAAGAAGGCGCTCGCCCACCTCCGCAAGGCCGCCCCCGCCGGCCTTGCCGCCGCCCTGGTGGCCGCCGTGCCTGGTGCAGCCATGGCCGCCAGCGATGACGCTCTGCTCTCGACCATCAACAACCTCTCCGCGGCCGTGGGCGTTGAGACTCTGGGTCTCGGCGGTGTGCTCGCCTACCTCGCTACGAGCAACAAGGGCTCGAGCGCCGCGCCTGCCAGTGCCGCCGGTGCCCCTGTGACGGAAGCCGAGGTCCTGGCCGTGCAGCAGGCCTGGGCCGGCGCCATCAAGAACATCTCCAAGATCCACAAGGAGGGTGGGGACTACGTCGGGGCGGCTGCCAAGGCTGCCGGCGAGTTGTACGGATACGGCCATGGCGACGTTCTCTTCAAGCCGACCAAGGCCGCCGAGTTCCCCTTCCGCCCGACTCCCGAGGAGGCGATGTCCTACTTCGTGGGCGGCGGTGCTGTCGACGGCGGATACTCCGAGGACGGCGGCTTCGCCATCAACGGCGGCAAGGGCTGGGCTAACTGCGTGTACAACAACCACAAGGTCGAGCTGATCGACGGCTGCGGTCTTGCGATGGGCACATACGACTTCACCTGCGCCACCACTGGCGACGTCAGCACAGTCGAGTATACCTTCGGATACAAGCGCTGCGATGACGGCAAGGTCCGCATCTTCCTGCACCATTCGTCCGTCCCCTTCTCCAACGCTCCTGCCCCTGTGACGGAAGCCGAGGTCCTGGCCGTGCAGCAGACCTGGGCTGGCGCCATCAAGAACATCTCCAAGATCCGCAAGGAGGGCGGCGACTACATTGCTGCTGCGGCTGAGGCTGCCGGCGAGTTGTACGGATATGGCCATGGCGACGTTCTCTTCAAGCCGACCAAGGCCGCCGAGTTCCCCTTCCGCCCGACTCCCGAGGAGGCGATGTCCTACTTCGTGGGCGGCGGTGCTGTCGACGGCGGATACTCCGAGGACGGCGGCTTCGCCATCAACGGCGGCAAGGGCTGGGCCGACTGCGTGTACAACAACCACAAGGTCGAGCTGATTGGAGGCGAGGGCATTGCGATGGGCACATACGACTTCACCTGCGCCACCACTGGCGACGTCAGCACCGTCGAGTACACCTTCGGCTACAAGCGCTGCGATGACGGCAAGGTCCGCATCTTCCTGCACCACTCGTCCGTCCCCTTCTCCAACGCTCCTGCCCCTGTCACCGAGCTGGAGGTGATCGCCGTCCAGCAGGCCTGGGCTGGCGCCATCAAGAACATCTCCAAGATCCACAAGGAGGGCGGCGACTACATTGCCGCTGCGGCTGAGGCTGCTGGTGAGCTCTATGCGTATGGACACAGCGATGTTCTTTTCAAGCCGACCAAGGCCGCCGAGTACCAGTTCCGCCCTACCCCTGAGGAGGCGATGTCCTACTTTGTGGGCGGCGATGTTGTGGAGGGCGGATACTCCGAGGACGGCGGCTTCGCCATCAATGGCGGCAAGGGCTGGGCCAACTGCGTATACGACAACCACAAGATTGAGCTCAAGGGCGGCCTCGGCATTGCGATGGGCACATACGACTTCACCTGCGCCACCACTGGCGACGTCAGCACAGTGGAGTACACCTTCGGCTATACGCGTTGCGATGACGGCAAGGTCCGCATCTTCCTGCACCACTCGTCCGTCCCCTTTGTGGCTGCGCCTGTGTCTATTAACGCGTAAGTAATGAATAGAGCGGGCACGCTGACTATCTCTACACCTACGTATATAGTAATTATTTGACACTTATCCTTATGCATAGCGATCTACATGTGTAACACTGCAATACTTGTACAGCCATCTGCATCATCTTTTTACCGGCACGGTGCATCAATCCTAGATACAGCAGTCTAAGCATTACATTCCCTCGCACACAAACAATGGATACATGGCGCGGGGAAATTGTGTAGGCAGACCTGAAGGTATGGTCAACGAACCGATATATGCAGCCGTTGCTGGTGTGATGTGAGTGACACAAGTGTGCCCATGCCCCACGCTGGTGCTCTCCTACTGCTTGCACAGTCGCCGCGGAAGGCATGCATGCCTTATGCTCGTGTGTCACATACTAGATATTAGATTTTGCAGGCGGAAGCACCTCCGCTAAGCAATGTAGCACGCCAATTTAGCGTGTTGCGCATATCATTGCTCAGTTTGTGATGAATGTGATTTGTGAAGGCGCTTTGTCTGTCTGCAATTCCTGCTGCTGCTGAATTTACTGCGGGAACATATTCTGAGCAGCCTCCCTAGGGGGCGTGTTGACCATAGTTTTCTAAGCGGAAAAGAGGAGGTGCCTCAGTAACAATAAGCTGAACGATGCGTACAGAAGCCTTTCTCTCGTCGCAACATGATATCATGACGCCTCATCCGCTTGGAAGGACAGTCAAATATGTGATGGCCGCTCACACAGGCGGCACCCAGCAGCCCACATGAGCAGTGCAAACAAGACAGCCCCTTCAGAGACGGGATAAAAATGATACAGAAGGTTTGCTATAAGACCGCACTATCTATGACTGATTCGATCCGCCACCCGCGGGACTGCCTGTCTCAGCAGGATCCCCATGTGCTGTCCTGAGCGATGCTGCAGCTCGCCTCATCAGCGGTTACGGGTTGTGCTCCACGCACCAGTGTACAGCGCGCTGCACCCCAATGCGGCAAGAATCTTATGCGCACCCAGGCAAGCTGGGGACTATTTAGGGCCATGCCGGCCAATGATGGACCTAGGTGAACCAGATGGCGCATGCATGCGCACAGCTGAAGGATGTAGATGAGCCGGGCAAAGGCACATCAGTCTCATCCCTCATGCGGCTTATGACGTGGGTACTGACGTGGCAAGTGTGACCGCATGGGAGCCATATATCACCGGCTGCTCACTTGGTGGCCCCCATGATGCCTAGCTTGGGCGCCTTGCGCACGTACACCTGCGCGCAACGGCCCCCATGTCAGCCATCTTCCCACATCCGAATGCATGCCGCATGTGGCTGTATTGTTCTGGTTGCAAGCAGGAGGGAAGGCCGGGCGCTCGGACCTGGTAGGCGCCGTGACTCTCCTGCGCCCTCTCTGCCTTGCTTGCTTTGCGTGCTGACTTGACAGCCGGCAGCTTGACGCGCTCCTTGGGCGGGGAGCCCTCGCCCTTGCGAGCCGACTGGGTCGCGCGCGGCGTGCCAGTGTCGGTGAGCCTCGAGTGCCACCCCTCGCGAACTTCTCCCACCATGAGGTTGTCGCTGTCGCCGCGCGGGGTGCGCTCCGGCGACGCGATACCGTGCCCTCTCTTCATTGGCGGGTTGGCCGCCTTCCTCGTGCGCCAGTCTTCCGTCAGGCCGAACCGCGCTTGCGTCTGCATCCCATGCAGCAGCGGGCGCGGCGTGTCATGTCAGGACCACCACACGTGGCAAAACTCAATCCTGTACGGTTGCAACGAAACATGCGGATCCATATCTGCTCCAATAGAATAGAATAGAATGGAATGGAATGGAATGGAATGGAATGGAATGGAATAGAATAGAATAGAATAGAATAGAATAGAATAGAATAGAATAGAATGTGTTGATAGCTTTGACTTTTTTGAAAGAAAGCTGACAGGTTCATCTTTGTCGTACTACGAATCGATTTCGGAAAGCACACAGAACAGTGTTTGAGTTTGTATTGATTTATTCAGGAAATGTTCACATGCATTGTTTGAAATTAGATAGCGTTACAGGAATGAGGACCGATGCACGATAAGATTACGCTAACGATAACTACTGGTGCCGACCCGGCTATACGAATACTTTCTAAGAACAATCTAAGAACAGATAAATACATCAGGATATCATTACGAGAATTAAAGACATTTGCTAGCACCCCATTTCTGAGAGCAAAAAAAATGATGGGTTTTTATAGTCGGGTCAGCCTCCGTGTACGTGTTACAAGGTACGGATACTTGCAACAATGTACTTATTATTATATCGCCGTAATCCTGAGTGATACCGCTATACGGTACAGATTGACACGTATAAAACGCGTATGTACTACTGGTAAGGATACGGAGCGCGGAAGGTAAGGATTACAACGCCGCGTGCCTGTAGTTATGCAGTGTAGACATGGATAATCACATAATCCTTACTACTACCACATCTAAACAATCTGCGATTTAGTTACTTCAGCAATACTAAGAACAAAAGAATACTGTAAAGATTAGCGGAATATAATAGAAATCAGGAAAAACGCTAGATAAGTGGAAAATCAAAGACGGGCAGGCCCCGGCGTTTAGTTGTTTCCCCACCTACGCGCTAGTAGGGACAAGAGTTTTGGCGGCGCGTGACAACTGCATTATTTGTCAGTGGCTCCTTGTGAGGTACTATGGGCTCATATCTCGGTCTACCCAGATATGAGCCCGTAGTTCAAGTCGAAGGAGCAAGTAGACATGCTGCATTTTTTTGATGGTGGTGGTAGTGGGGGAGCTCACGTGCGGGCCGCTGTAGTTCAGCTTGTCATGGTGTGTGGGAGGGGTAGGAACGCGCTGGTACAGGCTGATGGTGTCCTCCCACGGGTCTGCCGGCGCTGCAAGCATGGACGCGACACCTGCATTGCGCGGCGCGGTCGGTTTTACGTACACCGCCGATGCGAGCAGCTTCTCCGCCTGCGGGTGGCGTTGCGGGCACAGAACAGCGACACAGCGTCCATTACGCACCGCAGCCCCGTCTCCGCTCCGCGCATAGCACGGATTAATGTGCCGGGCGGATCGAGCTGGGCCACATTCTACATCAGGAAACGGCGCCGGACTGGTAGTGCTGCTGAGTGTGTGCCTGGCGTGATGAAACTTACAGTGCCATTGACATTTCAAAACAAGCACAGCGAGGCGCGAATGAGTTGCCGTGGATGTAAACTCGCTTTGGTTGCGGGGATTCTATGCATAGGATCGTGAAACTGATGCTACTGTATCGACACTTGGGACCCAGAGCGGGCTGCCCGGGGGGGGGGGGGGGGGGGCAGCTGCTCTGGCAAGGAAGCAGATTGCCACACCGCCCACCTTGCGGAACCGTGCCACCAGAAACTCCGCCATGCGCAGCAGCGCCTTGCGGTGCGCTGTCTCATACCGCCCCTGCATCTCGGGGCTCATGCCCGCCACCTTGCACATTTGCGCCTCCCACTCCGCAATCTTGTCGTTGACGGCATTGCGGAAGCTCTGTGCACCGCAGCAGTGGCTCAGCCCCGATGTTTAGTCATGTCACCTGCAAAACCCGGCCAACCCCTCACGCTGCCTCGCGTTCACGCTGGCCGCCTTCGAGGCTGGGGTCACCTTGTAGCGCCCGAGCTGCGTGAGCCTCTGGTTGGCCTGGTGCGTGTCGTGCTGGATGCGCCGGAGGTCCTGCAGAGGGGGCAAGGCGGCAGTTGAGTTGGTTGGATTCGAAGGCAACTATTCCAACCCTTCATGGCACTGTCATGCTCCGAAACCACTCTCCGAAGCGACTTTGTAAAGCAGCACACATGTAAAACATGCGATATGGTGAAACACAGGCCTGAAAATCACACCCATAATCCGTAAAAATAGTTGGTCTAAATCTGCATGGGTCTTAAAGCATGCGTCTTTAGTGGGTTTTCTAGCCTTTAGATCAGGAGCTCCAAAATCCCAGCCACCAGCTCCTATATTCTCCAAAACCAAAATGACACTTTGACATCGCAAATTGAAATGCCCATTGAAAGCCGTGTGATTTCGGAGCATGCAATGCACGGTTTAATTTCAAACCAAGCTATTCCTGCCTTGAAACCAGCAGATCCACAACTGCGTCGCGAAGCAATATAAGAATCGCGCTTCAAATGCATGTATTGGAACTCTGATCCGAAACTGCGTGGTTTCGGAGCATATGACGCGGTGGAATTCTGAAGGCACAGGTTCAGCACCCCGCCGTCTACCATTTTGTTCCTGCCTTTAAAAGTCAGTGCGCTTCAGTAGTATCGTGGGACGTGACACCGTGATATCCGCATGTGGTTTCGGAGCATTTGCTGCAGGCAACCCCTCAGCTACTGTACAGGTCCACACTTGCTTGTATGGCTGTATATATATATATCGTCGAGACAATGCCGCAAACTCATATTATGGTCTTTTAAACGCCAAGCTCACATCGCATGGCTTCAGAGCATTCCATGTTATATCGTCCTAGCGAAGCGACGGTAATACCCCAGAAAACAACCCCATTCCGGTGCCGTACGAGCATGGCTCAGGGCAGTTGCTGGCAAGGGGCCTTACCTCAGCGGCCTCTGGTGTCCGCTGGCGCGCCTTGCCGCCGTTGCCCTGCTTCTCAAAGGACTCCACGCGCTCCAACAGGTTGCTGTACGAGCGAATGAGCCCCTCCAGCTCCTGGTGCACGCGCGGCTGGAGGCTGCCAAGCTACGAGTGGCGATCCAGGAGGCAGTGAAGGGGAGCAGAGAGAGGGGAGAGGGGCAGGGGCACAGGGGCGGCTCGCTGTCAGCTTGACGGGGGCAGTGGGGCCACAAAGTGCTGGCGGATGCGGTAGTTACGTCAGCAAGCAGTGGCGGGGAATGGCACTGGTACCAGCTCTGAAATTACCGCTGGCATTTGCTTGGAAGTGCATTGCATGCATTGCAATGCAGTGCGGTAGCCGCGTGTCGTGCCCAGGCGGCGGGGGAGGGGGGGGGGGGGGGGGGGGGCATACCTGGCCGCTGGTGGCAACCTCCGTGAGCAGGTCCACGGACTGCTTCAGCTTAGCCTGGGGGGGGGGGGGGGGGGGGGGCATCAATCAAGTCAGCTGGTGCATCAAATGAGGGTCATGGTGCGCCACACAATTTCACAAAACTCCTGGACAGAACGTCTGCTTCATGCATCGGCTGTTTCACCCCCCCCCCCCCCCCCTCCCCCGCGGGTGATCAGAGATGTGGACCCACCCTTCCCGCTTCCTCCCCCACCATCTGCCCTCCCCCCAACACCCGCTGCCCACCCACCTTGACCTCCTGCGAGTTGTCGCCAGTGTACATGGGGAAGGAGCCCAGCAGCGTGGCCTCCCCTTCTTGCGTGTAGCCAACCGACGACGCCACGTCGCCCGCGCCAGTGTGTGGCATTGGCGCTCCATCGCCGGCGCCTGCAGGCTGTGGGTAGGACGCCCGCACGCCTGCGGACTGGGCCGCCAGAACGGCAGGGTCTGCCGCCCCGCCCGCCAGCTTGAAGGTCCCTCCCTCGTCCAGCGGCGCGCCTGGCGGGAGCTGAAGGTCCGGCAGCGCCTCCCGTGCGGCGCCCACCGGCACGCTGCCCCACTTCAGGCGGTCCAGGCCCTTGCGCAGCGGCGAGGGCTTGAGCACGGTTGCGGCGGACAGGTGGCGGCGCACTGACTGCCACGACGGCTCCACCGCCATCGGCGGGAAGAGCTTCAGGACCGCGCCGGTGTCGCGCAGAACGCCCGTCACCGACTCGGCAAGCGCATGCGAGACAGCGCCCATCTGCGGCGACCAGCAAGGGGTGGGGGGGGGGGGGGGGATCAGACCAGGGCTGTGCCTAAGTCCATTTAGAGCCGACTTCACAACAGCAATATAATTCCGTTCAACAGTTACGCGCAGGTTTAAGCAGACCCAAGCAGCAAACCTACGTGGACTCATCCAGTTTCCGGCCGCGTAAACTTTTGCCGGTTTCCTCAGGCTTCCCGGTTATATTAATACGTTCTATGCGGTAGCAGCTCACGCGACGTTTGTATGTTGAACTTTGCTGAATCGGCGGACTGAAGTTGCATCCTAAGCCAAGTTCAGGGCAACTCCGCTTAAGTTGGTGCAACAACCATACGGTAACCTGAAGTTTTGATGAGGGTCACTTAATTTATGTCATCACTTTACTTAATTTAGCTGGCTTTGATTCAGCTGGAAAACATTACTTGTGTCAGAGTACTTAAGCACAACCCTTGGTCAGACGTCTGGTAGTGTCACATTGCCGTGCGGGTCGGTACCATATGTGCATTCATTGTGTATATACATGCATATAATATATATATATACCCGATATGCCTGTTATAGATATATGTCTACCAGCAATCTACGTACGGGTCCGACACGTACCCTATACATGTACAATGTATGTATATGTGTATGTATATGAATATGTTTAGATATTTATGTATGCATTTGTATTTATGTATGCGTATTTGTGTATGTATTTACATATGCATACATAAATATGAAAATATTCGTTGTTAAGTATTAACTGAGGTTAGAAAACGACAACGGAGTGATGCCCCAATCCTATAGCGGTGCCAGCCCTAGTCGGCCGTGTGCAATCGGCGCCACGATGCTCCGGAAATTTCCGGAATCTTCCTGCGCCGATTCGTACATCGGCCGCCGGCATCCCTGGCACCGGAGGGTTGGTGGCAGCAGCTCTAGACCCTTCAACAGCACTGGCTATTTAGGCGGACACGGACTCGGCACAGTCCATCCCTTTTGCTGTTGCTTGCGCTTCAACAAAAAAAAAACTGGCTGTGCCTCCCTCTGCCCAGTCAATCATACACAGATACATACATTGTACATGTATAAGGTACGTGGCGGGACCTGTATCTAGATTGCTGGTAGACATATCTATTAAATAGGTACATCGGGTATATATATGTGTGTGTATGCGTATGCATAATATAGGTAGTCGCGACATTTTAGATGCTGTCCAGGGCTGCGGGTGAAATTCGGCACATCGTCTCGGGCGGGGGGGGGAGGTGGACGGGGGGGTGGGCGGGGGGCACCTCCGCGCCGAGGTGGTCCGCGGCGATGGATCGCTCCAGGTTGTCGGCCAATAGCTCTTCTGCCGCGGCGCCCGCCTCCCCGAGCAGGTCCAGCCGCTGCTGCAGGTGCTCCAGCAGCGCCTCCGCGCGCGCCAGCGGCGCCTCCATCAGCGCCATCGCCACCTCGACGTCCACGATGGCGAACTCGGTCTGACAGCCCGCCTCCTCCCCTCCAATCCCTTCCTCCGTCTGGCACTCAACCTCCACGAGCGCCTCCCCCGGACCCGACGCGCCAAACATCTCAGCGTGCGGCCGGTGCTGCGCCGAGCCGAACGAGCCGAGGTGCGAGGCGACGCGGTCCAGCATCGACATCGGCGGCGTAGGCGACTCCCACCACTCACCCACCTCCGCCAGGATCTGGCCCCGGCTCGGCAGCGGGCTGCCGTGCGGCATCCCGGCGGCGAGGAAGGAGTCCGCCCTGACCGGGGCGCGGCCACTCGGCGTCAGCGAACGGCCCACAGGCACACAGACTGCTTCCCCCATACCACTCCTGCGCAAGTCACGTTCCTGCGTCGAGCCCCCCCCCCCCCCCCCCCCGGGGGACCACACGAAGCAGGGACCAAGTGACGCCAATCCCACGCCTTCCGCCCCGGCCCGGCTTTGGCTGTTGCTAACGTTGTGCGGGATGATCTCCGGAACCGCTCCCACTCGACAAAGAGACACAACACAGCAATCTCGGGAGATGATAGATTTGGCGCTTTATAGGTCGAGCGTACGTGTGCGTGTGCATGTGCGAGATGCCTGTTGCGGCAGATTTGAGGTATCTTTGGGCGGGGGGAAAGCAGGATTGTGTGGCCTGTCGCAAGGGCGCAGCGCTTGCCTTGCAGCGCCGTGCGGTCCACGCGGGTGCGGCATGGAGAGATTGCGGGCGGCGCCCGACTGGTGGCCCGCGCCCATGGGCGGCGCGGCGGCGGTGGCGGCGCCGGCCGTGGCAGCGCGAGCCAGGGCGCCAGGCCCTTGCTGCGGCTGTGGCTCGTGCCCGGACGCCTCGTCATTTGCCGTAGTACCGCGGGGAGGGGCTCCAGGCGCCAGCTGCCGGTGCTCATGCTGGTACGCTTCATGCTCATCCTTGACGGCCTCGTAGTCTGGCCAGATCTCGCCGGACTCGTCCACCTGCTGGAGTGGATGGTGCGCACAGCCCCACTTTATCGCTGCTCCCAGGGTGACCACTCATGCGGAGCGCTGAGGAATGCCGTGCAGTAGTTAGGCATGACGTAGACGTAGACCCCCCCCCCCCCCCCCCACCACACACGCTCCAGTCGCGACGGCGGCAACATCATGGCATGGGCCAGGCATGCGATGGGACTGGCGCGGTCACAGCCGTGTTGGCTGCCGGCACTCACCATGCCATCGGCGCTTCCTGCGGCGCCCGGCACCGCCTGTGCAGCAGCCCCTGCGCGAGCGGCCGGTGCTCCGCGGGCCCCAGGGGCTCCGGCGTCGGCGTCCCCCGCCGGCAGTGCAGCCCCTGCGCCCGCAGCGGGGCCGGCGCCTGCAGGTGCGGCTCCACTGGCGGACACCTCGCCGGCCGGCCCTGCGTGCCGGGGCGGACTTCCGTCGGCAGCGACCCCCCGCGCCGCCTCCGCGCCGCCCGCAGCAGCGCCTCCTGCTGCAGGCGGCACTTGCCCCGGGGACGGCGCAGCTCCTGCGTGCGCCGCCATGTCCCCCGCCGCTGCTCCCGGCAGCCCGCTGCCGCCTCCCCGGCTTCGAGCACGGCCAGGCGCCCCTGAGCCGTCCACGGAGAGGCCGCCGAGCGAGGCGCCGTCGTCGGCGGCGTCGGCCGCGGTGGTATCCCCATCGGCAGTGGACTGCGCGGCGGAGGCGGCGGCGGCCATGCTCCCCCGTGCGCGCTGGCTCTTGCCAATGGTGACGGTGCGGTGCAGGTAGGGGTGCAGCTCCACAACCTCCTGCAGGAACGGGTTCACCCGCACCAGCTCCTTCACCGTCGGCCAGTTGGCCGCCGCGTCCCCCGCCGCCTGGCAAAGAGGCACCCAAGACAGGAGACACGGTGAAGAGCGCGGTGGGAAGGGGGGGGGGGGGGGGGGGAGGGGTCAGCCACCGGCGGCGTGCCTTGTGAATCCCCTGCAGCACACGCCACGCGCGGTAGTGGCACCTCCCCGCACGGCACGGCGACACGACGCATGAGGTGTACGAGGCTGCGTCGCGCCGGGTGGGGGGACGTGTGCATAAAGTGCATCCAGTGTTATAGAGATCCGGCCCCGCTTTTGAACTTGTGGGTATGGGGTCTCCTAACGGATTAAAACTGTCCAGGTGCGACCCGTACGGTCTGTTAGTGGTTTGAACCGGTTAGGTCACCAGTACCGTCGGGTTTTGGTGCAGGCTGCCCCATCGCCCGCGAGCCCTGCGCTCCCGGCCGGGGAGCTACTCAGGACAGCCGCCAGCAGCTCGTCTGCCGTCACCCTAGCCTCTGAACCAAAGAGGCTTGGGTGGTGGTGCATTGTCGCATGGAGCGGTGCGAAGGCCAGGTGACCGGAAGGCGCTGTCAGTCGTGCCGACGCTGGTGGCGCAAGCCGTTCCCAGGGGGAGCAGCACAGCTTAGAGTAGCCGTAACCAAAGGTACTCAGCCCGGGTAGGGGCGAGCGCTCGCATGAAACAACATGTACCTGTGCGGCACAGCTCTTATCATGTTGGGTTGGCGCGGGCTTAAGCATGGAGTCCCAGTATCGTGTGGTATTCGTGGTGTATTCTGCTATACCCTACAAACACAAACGGTCCGCGAACAAACAACGTTTTTGTCCCCCCGAAGAGGGAAAACTATAAAACGGGGAAACAACTCAGCATTCAGCACGAATATGTGACGAATAATCCGACCAAAGGCGCAAAACAATTCATCATTTTATTTGGGCCCCGCGAGCCGTATATCATTGAGCGGTATATCAGTGTTCAGATATACAACGAATAATCCGACGTGAGGGTGCGAAATAATTCGTCATTTTTGGGCCCCGCAAACCGTATTGAATTGTAATGTAATGCAAGATAAATGATGTACTTTTCTCTCTTTGCGGTGCAAAACGATACCATACCGCGACCCTAAAGCGTGGTTACGGTATATGGGATGACACGCTACATGGAACCTCTCATCCCACTTCAACGGCGGAACCACAAAGCCTAGCGACTACATTAATGACCAAACCTAAACAGGGTAGCTACATCGTCTCAACACCGCAACTTCTGGCGCGTGGCCCTGGTGAAACGTAAAAGTAAAGTTGGCCTCGGGTCATTGGCCGAAGCCGCTCCAACCCTTGACCTCGTGCGCTAATTGCAGTCGTAGGTCTGGCATAGCCAATATTAGACCGTTGCCCCATTCGAAAGCATCAACCGGGTAAACCCGGGACACGGGCCCAGACGGTATTGCCCTGAACTGACAGGAGCCGGGAATCGATCCGGGGACCTCCTGAGTAGAAACCCACCGCTCCACCGAGCGGACAGACAACGAGGCCTGCTGGTGTGCTGGGCCTGGTGTGCCTGCGCTCACATCCCTTGCGCGTTACACCGACCCCGCGGCAGCGCTACACCTGGAATGGCGTAGCGTTGAATGGCCCCGGTGCCCTCACCAACGCGGCCTTGACACGCGAGGACAGGCAGGTCCAGAGACAGCAGACCGGAATGCGCTGGCGCAGGGGCGCGGAAGCCGTGGGCGGGTGGGCCCCAGGGGGGGGGGGGGGGGGGGGGGGTGGCGCTGGCGGCACCTCCACGATGTTGATGTGCAGCTGCACCGCCTCCGCCTCCGCTGCGCCCTTACCGGCCCGGACGCCGACGCGCAGCTTGTCCATCTGCGGCGCGCACACCAGCGCGCACGCGCGGTCAGATGATGGCACCGTGCAGACCGGCGGCCTCAAATACTGCTGGCGAGTTGTTGTAAGGGCAGGGAGGTATGCAGGGGCGCGCGCTGGGGCGGCTCCGGGGAGGTGGGCGCACCGCGTCCTCCAGCTCCGCCGTCTTGGCCGCCACCGCCGCCTCCAGTGCCAGGTTCTCCTCCACCCCCGACCTGAAGAGCTCCTCCAGCTCCTTGACGCGCTCCTCCAGCGCGCAGTTCTCCTCCGCGAGCGCCTTGCCGCTCTCCATGCGCGCCACCACCTCCTCCTGCAGGTCGCCCACCCGCGCCCGCGCGCGCGCGGCGTCGTCCGTCGCCTCCCGCAGCTCCCACGACAGCGCCTCCACCTGCGCCGCCAGCCCCTCCATGCCCTCCTGCTTCCGCTGAAGCACCTTGTTGCGCAGCGCGGCGGTGCCGGCCACGGCCTCTTTCTCCAGCAGCGCCTTCCTGCCGCCCTTGACCACCTGCCGCATGGTCGCCAGCTACAGGGAGAGAGGCATCGCCGCCAGGCAAACGGTGGCAGATGAGTGCAATGGGCAGCGGACAAGCACTGCTTTGCAGCATGGCGGACAGGCTCTCACCCCCCTTAGGCAGACCAAGAGGGGGGGGGGGGGGGGGGGGGGGGCACCTCCTCACGCAGCTCCTCGGCCTCCTGGTTGGCCGACGCCCTGTCCTCTTCGACAGAAGCCAGCTTGGCGCGCAGCTGTTCCGCCTCGTGCTCCGCCTGCAGCGTGTCGCGCACCTCCGACAGGATGCTGTCGACGACGTCTCCGTTGACGGTGCTCGACTGGGCAGGAGGGGCGGGCGCGGGGGTGCAGCGCAGACACGGCTGGTCAGAAGATGCCACAAAGCGGCAATCACAGCCATGCAGCAACAGAACCATCCTCACAGTCACCCCACACCGACAGTGGCGCCGGCGTTGGCGCCAGTTACGACAGCGGCAGTTTGCGATGAATTGCAGCTCGCCAATCCCCAAAATAATAGAGCAAAACCGAGTGGATGCAGCCATTGTTTGCCAACATATCAAGGAAGAAGGGGGACACACCCGCGACACATGCGGCGACGGGTTGACGGTCTTGCTTGTGTAGGTCCCTGAGTCCACTGTGACTGCGTGCTCCTCCGCAGCAGGTAGGGTCTGCACCCCTGTCTCCACCAGCTGGCGCAACCAGGAACAGCGACGCTCAGAGACCTTCCCCCGGCGATACCCATTGGAACTCGTAGCGCTATCAACCCCACCCACCCCCTGCTCTCCTTCTCGAACACACTCTAGATGGGTTGTCAAAAGCATTTAGGCCCACCTGCATGGATGGGGGATGGGAGACCAGCGTGTTGAGCTCGGCGTCCAGCAGGGTCACAGCCTCCGGGCCCACTTCACAGTCCACAAAGGTCTTCACGTCCGTCTGCTGCTCAGAGCTCTGATGGGCGGACACGGCACATTGGGGTCATGCCTTGGGCTACCCACCCACGATGGCCCAACTGCTGAGAGGACGCCAATGACCAGGCGCAGCCAGTCGGGGGACCCCCCCCCCCCCCCCCCCCCCCCAAAGGGGGAATTATCGGCCTTTGGAGTGTCTGATGAGCACCGCTCAGCTTCGCGGCAGGTTTGCGAGGCGGGCGATGCAGGTTAGCGAGTACGACTTTGTGGTGCGCTACCGCAAGGGCGTCAACCAGCCGGGGACCCATGGAGGGCGATACCACGGAGTTGGATGGACGGGGTGAATTTTCCCTAGATAGGACACTGTGCGACAAGCAGCAGCCTGCTGCCATGCGGTGGCCGAGCGCAGCCGGCGACCGGAGCTGTCGGCGTGGGCGCGGCATCGCGTGTTGGATGCCGCCAAAGAGGGCGCGGTTGGCGGCGACTTGGTGGCGGTGACCGGCGAGCTGTCGGCGGGACCGGGGAGAGGCAATCCGTGGGTGGACGCGGAGGCGAGGGCGGAGCTTCAGCCCCCGGCCCGGCCCCGCCCCACATTGAGTTGTCAATGATGCCAACTTTAGGTGGGCGGACGTGCGGAGTCCCAGATGCCGTTGCGCTACTGGGCGGCCCACCTTGATGTTTGTGCCGTCCGTCATGGTGGCCTGGTCCTCCGTGTCTGGGCGAGCAGTCAGCTGCGCCGCAGAAGAGCAGCAACGGCACACGTCAGCATGCCGCGATGTGCTCTACCGCTGCGGGTAGGCACTCTGTCAGGAAGCGGTATGCCGCGGGTAGGAAGAGGCGGTTTTGGGGGGTAGGGGGGGGGAGGGGCGGACTATCTTTTCCTGCTCCGAGGCGTCGCCCTGTATTGTCCGATGGGACGACAACGCCGAGCCGTCGTCTCTGCATGATACTTGCGGCCTGGAGCTCTCAGCCTGGGCGGGAGTGCAGCATCACATTGTCAATGAGCGCGCAAGAGCCGAGCGCTGGGGAGGAGGGCGGGACGTGGCAGGTTGCGGTTTTTGTCGCCACCGCGGGTAAGGGCGCTTCCACCCGCCCTGCTGGCGCACATGACATGGTCTCGATGGCCGTGTGAACAAACCTTCTCGGCGGGCTCCCGTGCGCCCGTGACCGCCTGCATGTCCAGCGCCGGCACAGGCGCAGGCGCAGGCGCGGGCAGGAGCTCGGGGTGCTTCTCCAAAAACACGTCCGCCAGGGCGGTCCTGACGGCAGCAAGCAGAGCGCCTCAGCGGCTGCGGGTGTGTCGCTTCCCCGCCAGTGCACGGCGACGTAACAAGACTACTCAATCGCATCCACGGCAGCAGCGCGGAAGGTGTTCATGCACGTGTGGAAGCGCGCAGGGAGTGGCCCCCCCCCTCGAGCACGAAGCCTCCTGCCGGCCAGCCTCTCACCTCAGCTTGGTGCTCATCGTCTCATCAAAGGCCGCCACAAAGTCCGCGCGCTGCAGGGGGTTCTCCAGCGCTGCCATCTGATACTCTTCCAGGAAGGCCACCACTTCATGCACGCTGCTGTCTTGAGTGACGGCCCCCTCGGGCATGGCCGGCTCTGGAGTGCTTGAGCCCGGCGCCTGTTGCGTACGCCGGCATCGTTATAATGTTTCCGAGTCAAACTTGCACAACGACCGCCTCAGGTCGCTACAAGCGACAAGCAGTCCCCTCTTGTCATGACACTTCCCCCCCCCCCTTCCTCAGAGACACCCGGTTCAGAAAACAGGGGACATACCGTGCGCTCCTGTTCCAGCTGCTCCTCCAGCTTTTTCACTTGGGACGACGAGCTTTTCCACTTGGCCTGCACATGCAGCGCCCATCAGATCGTGGCGAGGTGTAATGTCCGCAAGGAATAATCAGATACTAGCGCGCAGGTGGCAAAAAATTTAAACGGCGGTGCCTGGCCATGTTTTGCCACCCTTCTAGCGTTTTTTCCTATGTCTATTCTGTTCTGGTAGTATTATGCTCTTCTTATTATTGCTGAAGTTTCATCGCAATGGACAGATTGGACGTGATAGTAAGGATCACGTAATCGGGTACGGGTCAAATATTGTTGCAATACATGCACATATACTTTTCCTGAATAAACATGCCACACGAACTCAAACGATGCTCTGAGTGCTATCCGAAATATATCCGCAAGACAACTGAGATGTATATGTCGGTTTTCTTTCCAAATAATCCAAACTTTCAACACATTTTCTAGTCTGTAGAGTTCGATTCGATTCTACTCTATTTCATTTCTAATTGCCGAACTCCCGTCCTTGTAGACTGGTCAGTCCATGCCACCCATCACGTTGCGATCATCAACAACCTGACATGCCCCCAACCCCTCCCCCTCCCGCCCCCCGTCACGGGCGAGCGGCGTACTTTGTACTCGTTGACCTCATTGCTCATCTTCTGCAGGTCATTGCGCAGCTGCGCGGACAGCTCCTCCGACGCCGCAACCTGCGCGCGCCTCTGCCTCGCGGATGTCCAGCTCCACGCCGGCTTTTTGGCGCTCCAGGGTGGCCTCCAGGTCCTGTCATGGCACGCCATTGCAGCCGCATTTCAATGACACGTCCGCACGTGTCATGTTGCGGCAGATCCACTTTCTACCCACATGGAACGCACAGCAGAGGCGGAGCTGAAAACCGCCGGCATGGAGACATTAGGGAACCCGCGAGAAGGAGTATGCATCCGCTGATCCAACCAATGCTAAACCCGTCAGCAAGACCGCATTGAGCCGGCAAAGATGCGGCGCCGACAGCACGGCCGCGCACCTCGATGGCTGCCTTGGCCTTCTGCAGCTCCGCCGTCACCTCCACCAGCGTTGCCGCCGTCTGCTCGTGCTCAGCCTTCGCTTCCCGTGCCAGCTTGATCTCCTGCAGCATCTCCGCAAACTCCTCCTTCATCTTCTTGGTCGACGCCTGGTGGTCGGCTATGTCGGTCTGGAGGTCTTTCACCTACGGACACCAAAACGGCGCATGCCGCGACATTGGCGTGCGCTCTCCCAATCACATGCAGGGAACGGATCTTGTTCGGCCAGCTCGATACGGCGTCGGGCATGTGGACGGCGGCCATCTCCACCGCGATGACGGTCAGCCAACAACACACCAAAGGCACATCTCACACAGCAATGACACCGGCCTGACCTTGCGCTCCAACTGGTCCCGGATTGTCACGAGGCGCGTCTTCTCGCGCTCCAGCGTGTCCACCCAGTTTGCCTTTTGCTTCGCGAGCTCCAGGTCGCTGGTCAGGTCCTCCACCTGGTTCCCGAGCTGCTCGTTGGCCTCCATGGTCCGGTCACGCTCCGTGGTGAGCATCTCCAGCATGGCATCGTACTCCAGCATCTTGTGCTCGTTCTCGCGAGTCATGTCGGCGATCTTCTTCTCCAGCTTTTTATTGTTTGCGTCGCTCTCCTCCAGGTCGCCCTGCGGTCGGGGCGCCAAGCCGCGCACTTGCAACGCTCAGCGCAAGGACGCCATTCGCAAGGAAACGCATCACTCTGTCCCTGGGCGTTCGTTGCAGAATACAATAGCTTTTAACAAACAACTTCCATTAGAACTCAGAATTTTAGACAACACTCAGAAACCAACGACTGCTTCACTCGGCCCCACGTTGCTTTCTGTCTGATCACGGGCGCAGCGATTTCAATCGGCTGCCCACCAGTGTAGCACAATGTATGCATACATATATGATTCTTTTTAACGAAACAAGTATTATACATTGTTTTCTACATCCGCCGCCCCACGGTGCGCCCCTGCGCACTGCATAGAAGCCCATCCTGGCGGTGGGGGGCGGCACGGCGGCTGAGCTGGCACCGGCTACGGCAACTGAGGGCGACAACGCTTAGCGATGGTGGCGTTGGAGGCGGGAGAGCATGCGGCTGATACTGAGCGGCTGGTGCCCACTCGGGCGGAGCCCAGGTGGGATCATGAATAATATCATATGTATTATACTGAGCTGCAAAAATACGTTTGATACCCTGTTTGATTCATGCGGGCCTGATGTAGTATGCTACACTGCCGCCCACAACCAGAGGCTATTCATCAATCAATAAAGTGCAACACTACCGCTACCTAAGCCTACCATTCTTCAAGCGCACTATTAACTACTATTACTAATGTATAAACCATTATCAATTATTAAGAATAATGATAGTAATCATCATCATTATTATTTATTGCTATTAATGTTTCATTAAGGTATTATTGATTGGCAAGCTTGGCGCCATTTGACTGTGGGACCTGAGCACCCCATCCATCTGCGCGCACAGCGAGAGATCGCACGGCTCTGCACCACGCGGCGCCCCGCAAGGCGCACCTCCAGAGAGCTGACAGCCGCCTCCAGTCGCTGGATTTTCTTCACTCCGCCCACGTCGGACTTCATCTGGCTCGTCCAGTCGCGCAGCAGCTCCGCCTTTGTCTCGTCATCTCCCCCACACGCGATCTACCTCACGCAGGCTCTGAAACAAAGGCACGCGGACACCGACGTGCATCAGTGACAGATACACGCTTCCACAGCCGCCGGATGTGCTGTCGCACTCAAACAACCCGGCACAAAAGGTTTGCACCAAGGGATTGTGCATGGCACAATCACCAACATCACAATATCCAATCAAATGCTGGCTGTAAATATGTGTCCAAGCACTGGGGAACACTCGTCATAGGTTCGAATCCTGATGGGAACGGATGGGCGCATGGTGCACCGCAGACGAATGGTACACTGCACAACAAGGTGGATGGGCGCCCACCGCAACCGACTTGTTCAGCGCCTTCAGCATTGCATTGAGCGCCGCCTTGGCTTCGCGCACACCGCCCGGCATGAGGCCGTTGGCGTCCACGGCATGGGCCGCGCGATTCATATGCTGCGCGGAGTAACCGGTGAACACCTCCAGCTCGCGGCCAATCTTCTCTGCCATCAGAGCCAGCTCCCGCCATTCACTCAGCTTTTCGTTTGGCCCATCCTCGACTGCAGCCGCACAGCGTGGAGGGCATTCAGTGGTGCGGGGGTAACATTAGCGCCCCAAATAAGGGAGTGCGGCAACTTGTGCTTGCATCCACTGCTTGATTGATACGGCCAGCACTGCTGTTTATCCAGCATGGGAAGGGCGTTGGGCACAGCTGGGCCGGGTGTGTGTGTAGCTGTGCGGTGGGGGTAGGCAGGGCTGGGAACGTGGTAGGGATAACTCACCGCCAATGGCTGTGAGCCCAATCCGTCGAGGCGCGTCCAGGGTGCTGTGCAATATAGAGGTGAGACCGCCAAATAACTGCATCAGGTTCTCCAGCGCCCCGTGTCGCCTTCCATCCTATGAAGAAATGGGCAGGCGCAGGGCATGGCTGCGTCAGGCCGTGGCGCAGGCCTTCAGATGCTGAGATCGAAATCCGAGGCAGCGCCGGGTGCCGCACCTCCTCCTCCTCATCAAACTCTGTCAGTAAGTAGTCCAGGGGAGGGCTACGGTTCATGGATAGGAGCCGGCCCATGACAGCCTTGTATGCGTCCGACCGGTCCGCCAGGCTGGTGATGACCGCATCCTGCCAATACAGCAACGGCGGCAATGTACATGGTTAAAGCCACAGCCCCTACCACAGTCTCTTTTGGGTGTGTAGAGGGTTCATGCGCCAGGTATCAGTACGCTGGCAGTGGCAAGGATCTCGCCATGGGCTTGCAGGGGGCGCTAAATCCATTATCGACAACTGTGGATGAGACGCTGGCCCTCACCCGTTCCATGTCAGCCCTGGCCTGCTTCACATGGGCGTGCCACTTTACGCGCAGGGCCTTCTCACCATCCATCGCATCATCGAGCAGCTGCATGTCTGCCAAGGTCATGGTGCTTTCTGCAGCCCGCCATCCAAGCAATCAATCCTCCCATTTATGGGCAGGGCAATCCTATGGCTCTGCTGCTGCTTCTAATGTACTGAGCATGCCAATGTATCTGCATCCAAGTTCCAAATTGAGCTTGTTTCTAATAAAACGAATGGCCGCAAACTCACGACAAATTGAAGGGGACCGTACTTGACTGTAGATGGTCTTCCAAAGTGTCCAGCTCCCCTGTCATGCGATCCAGAATGCCAATGGCCATGTCCTTGACCTGTTGCTGCGCCTGGTGGTGGGGGGAGGGACAAGGAGCTGCCTTAGTTTCTTGATCTTTCTGACATGATGTCAGACACAATCTCAACATAAAATGCGCTCTTACCCGTGCCTGCGCCTCCTTCTGAATCCTGTCCGCAAAGCTCCGGCTCGTCATAGATTTCTGCACAATGGAGTGGATCGTGCCATGAGATGCTTTGTGGCGGTGTCTGTAGACTTATTATGAAGCAACGCACAGGGTGCTTGGTCACGCACCTTACGATCATCATCTCCGGCCTCGCGTATATACGTCGCCAGTTTCTGCAATCATGCGGACGGGGAACTACAGCTTCAGCATCCAAGGAACGCAATTGCCCTACTTTATATCGACAATAGTAGCATGCTGCTGCTTTCAATGCTAGCAGGGATCTCTGACGTGTCGTAGCAGGGTGGAAAAAATCATTCATTTCTCAGATGGGGAAGACAAGGAATAGCCATGCTGCGCTGACCTTCATACCGCCTTTCATGGACTTCCCCGACTGTAGCCTCTGGAACTCCAAGGCACAGGGGGCACGACTTACCAAAGCATGTGGGGCGCATGGGGTAGCCTGATGCAGCGCGTGGGGCAAGCATGCATGCATGATCAAAGTCTGTGTACTGTGAATTTCCACACAGGCTGGCGCACCTTCATTGACGCGCTACTGGGTGCATTGCTTGCCCTGTCGTCGCCGTCCGGCTCCACTATGGCCACTGTCTTCATTGAGCGCGCTGACGCAGCTCGCGAGGCAGCCCGCTGGAAGTCGTCCTTTGAGCATGCCGCCGCAGCTTTCATCTCCCCAGCGGTGGGCATTGTGAGAACCGCACCTCTATGGCGTTGTCACTATAAAGCGGATCAGCGCCGGTGGCCCAGGCTGCAACGCTCGTGAACACCCTAAAACTCTAGCAGCCCTTGCGGTACGCTGGGAAGACCCAAAGGTTGGCGAGCCAATCGACCCTCAGCGTGTTAATCTACCGCTACCTTCTCGCCACGGTCAGGACGCCAGCGCAGCCTTCCCGCACGTTTATGACTGGTCTAGCTGTTCCACACCTTGCTCACTGCATCGCCGGCGGCGGACACTCTGTCCGATGGACCGCAACCAGCGCCCGAGCGTGGCGACCGTCGCCATGCACAGTAGACGGGCGCTTGAATACACCGCACTTATGCAGACAGTCAAATGCGTCTCCCTGTCTCCTTGGTACCCTGAGAACGGCCCAGAAAGAAGTTCGTCGAACAGCGACTCAAGTCGCGCAGTGGGCACCGGCATGTCGTGGAGCGGTCGTGGCTTCTCGGGATGAGCACAGTGTAGCAGGGTGGCAGGGACATGCGGCGGTCGTATGTAATACTGGTGTGCATTACAAAAAGGGCAGTAACAAATCCACATACTACTGGTGTATTAATGTAGTACTGGCAGTCGCACTGTGTACAGCATCCCTGTAGTACCAGCCACAGTGGTCAGTGCCGGGTATTTTGATGGCAGTTTTTTTTTTTTTTTTTTTTCGCCCCCGGGACAGGACTGGCACCAGTGAAACCCTTGCAGCGTCTCTACGACGGCCGTTTAGGCAGCAAGGGTTTCAGACGTTGATGGCAGTGTTTTAGACGGTGATCCAACAGTGTTGGAAATTCCGTCACTGGCCTTCAATTAGTCTTGCGAAATGCTTCGGCAATTTGCTTGATGACTATAACGGAGCGTCGCCTACCCAGGGCTTTCCGTAACTGGATTGCTGCCTAAACGGCCGTCGTAGAGACGCTGCAAGGGTTTCACTGATGCCAGTCCTGTCCCGGGGGCGAAAAAAAACCAGCCACAGTTCTGGGATTTCATTATTAGTACAGTGACTATACCGATATAATAAACATTGCGCCCCCCCCCCCCCCCCCCCCGTTCACCATATCGGTATGTTCACTATATCGGTGTTCATTATAAGCAGGCCCACCCGACCGCTATAGTAAACGGTTTACTAAATCGGTACTATTGTTTATTGTAACGGTGACCCCGTTCACTGTAGCAGTCTGTGCCCATGCAAGGCAACATGTGACTCTGGATTTGTGTTTCAAGAGTTCTTGATTACTTTACATGGCTTTCTAAGGTGCCGGAGAGGGCAGGAGTGACTACGGTGCTGGAGGGCGGGGAGCGGGAGGGAAGAATTCACGGACGGAGGCCTGCCGTGTGGGGTTTGACGTGTGCATGGCAGCCAAGCCTTCACGCAGGATATCCACAGCAAAGAGACTGTTGTAGTCTCGGACCATCACTGATGCGTTCACTCGTTCCGCATTCTCAGTCACAAACAAGAAAACTTTCTCCACAAGCCCCCTAACCTCCTGCAATGTGGGTGCCCTCTCTGGCTCCATCTCATCCACATCCACATCCATGTCCAGCGGCACCATAGCTACGTTGTCATCCTCGGCAGGTGCCCAATCAGCAAACATATAGGCAGGATTGGCAAGCAATAAATATACAGTAAAACAGTACAATGAGCAAAGCACTAATATTTAATGTATTCACAAGTGCACAGCAGGCAAGGAAAATACTTACTCAAGAGGGTGCTTTTGGCTTTCAATAGCTTGGAAATATAGCCCTTGGAAGGTGGGGCTTTCAGCGTGAAGGTTTCTTTCGCCCACATCGCAATGTTAACGAAGCTAGGCCTATCGCCGACTGCAAAGCTCTCGACATATTTCAGGAGTTCAACCTGCTGGTCGACAGTAAGGGAGGTGCGCTTCTGCCCAGGCGCTACTCGCTGCCCTGGCAGCCGCCCACGACGCCGCGGCTGCTGCTCATCATCACTCGCATGCAGCTCATCGTCACTGGCAGCCTCGCTGGCGGCTGAGTCGTTTGCGCTAAGGTCTAGCTGTCTGGCTGTCGAGTCGTTGGTCGCTAATAGGCTGGAGCCCGCGGCTGCTTGGCTGGCGGCTGCGGCTGACTGCTGGCGCGATGCTAGGCGCGGTGATGAGCGCACCGGGGGGGGGCTGGACGCTGCGGCGGTTGAGTTCGGTCCGCCCAAGGATAGTCTCGACTGCGAAAGACGTTGCGACGAAGCAGCGACGCGTGGGCTACGGCGAGTCGGTTGCAAGCCCCCTGCTGTGGGAGCGTGCTGGGGTGCGGGTTGTTTACTGGGCTTGGCCAAGCATGGCAGGCAACGCTTGTTCAACTCGCCAGGATCGAGCTCCGTGTGGGCAGCCTCGTACTCCGCCTGGCAGAGATGGTGCAGGAAGTTGCTGCACCCTTGCGCGCCACAGCGCTCTAGGCTGGGTTGAGGCCCTCCAGGCCTTATCCTGCAGTTGTCTAGATAGGAACAGCGCTGCTCGGTGGGCGTCGCCATGGCGCGATGGCGACAGACGCGGTGGGGCAGTTGAGTGGCGGTGGGCGCAATGTGCCGCAGTGTGCCGCCGCCGCCGCCGCCGCCGCCGCCGAGTGGCTGTAGAGGCCTCTGCGCCCGTACTGGAACGGTACCGGCTATCGGAACACGCCAACGGCCGGGTTCGGCGTCGGCAACACTGCCGTTATGTAGAGAAGTTTACTATATCGGTATAGTTTGGGGCATTGTGTCCCCCCCCCCCCCCCCCGTTCACTATAGCGGTAAGTTTATTATATTGGTAAGTTTATTATAGGGGTATACATAGGGATTTTTCCCGGTGTTAAGAATCCGTCCCCCCCCCCCCCCCCCCGTTCACTATATCGGTATGTTCACTATATCGGTATGGTCACTGTAATTAGGTTATTGCGTCATCAACACCTGAGCAGGACTTAGTCGTTGCTAACTGCCCTTATTTTGGGCGGGCCCCCCCCCTCCCTTCACGGCGCCCTGAATTTTACTGGGAATGGGACATTTTTCCAGCTATGGCGTCGGGCCCTCCCTCACATTGCCTTCTTTGTTGCACATGTAATCCTTACCGCACTCCCGAAATGCTTTGCTCCGCGGGTTAGGGCTTGCCCCAACTCGCAGTACTCGAATGTGTCGACGCCCAAACGGGTAGGGGGGACCTTTCGTGGTCAGTGCCAGGTATTTTGATGGCAGTGTTTTAGACGATGATCCAACAGTTTTGGAAATTCCGTCACTGGCCTCTAATTACTGTTGCGGAATGCTTCGGCAATTTGCTTGTTGACCATAACGGAGCGTCGCCTACCATGGGCTTTCCATGACTGGATCGCTGCCTAACTAAACGGCCGTCGTAGAAACGTAACGCTGCAAGGGTTTCACTGGTGCCAGTCATGTCCCGGCCGGGGGCGGGGAAAAAAAGTATCAGATACTGGTACGAGTCCTTGTACCCATATACCAGCGGCGCATTTTGTATTGCTGCATATATCCGGTATAAACACGCAGCGTTCCGTGGAATAAAACGCTATGTGCCCGTGATGTTCATTGCCTTCCACCCAGGCGTTGATTGAGATTACATCACGCGCTAGCTGCAACATTCAAGAAATCCATACAGAAATACATACAAAATCCAGCTGCGGGCCATCAGAGGCGGGAACCGCCATGGCAATAACCCCCGACAAGGCATCGCCAGCCGCCAGCCGCCACTCCACCTAGTAGGGACGCTTTCCCCAGCACACAATCCCGGGCCACTCCAATATCGGCACCATGCCGAATATGAGGTGGAGGCGCCGACAGGAAAGGAGCTTCGAAGAGGTCTCGCAGCAATGAAGGAGCGGACGAAGTCGGTGGGGTTCATCCCAAGTTGGGGCGCCACGGGCGTGCAACCGACGCGGGCCTCCAAGCACCAAATCCGCCGCCAATCGGTTGCGCCCCTTTCCGCAGAACGTATGTAGAACTCCTTCCGTGCACAACACCCGGGGCCACTCCAATAGCGGCACTACGCCGAATGTGAAGTGGAGGCGCGAACGACGGCGGGACAAGAAGGGAGCGGGTGCTCAACAACCAACGAACGGCAACGGCATAAGACGCCGGTGTCCAGCTCGCACTGCTCCGCGGCAATGGCAGCACGGGCCTCGAGATCATATATTTGCAAACATGGGCAGTCACAAAGGTCGACCCACTCCCGAGCCGTTGAGCTCACTCCCATACTACATGCTCCATATCATACGAACTCACATAGCGAGGAACGGCTAAGCCCATGTAGCTCACCCCTACTTGGGGACCTTACTACATGCACCCTCTCAGGTGGTGAGGGACCTTGAGCACGGCGGTGCCCCGCCGCATAGGCTCTCGTCTTGTCTCTGAACCTTCCCCTCCGAGTATATTGCGTGTCATAGCCGGGCACGGCTCCACTCTCGGCCGTAGCTTGAGGGACATGGCTGCGTAGTATCGCCCGATTCTGAGGTGGCGCTGGTATTTGGGGAACTAGGCGTTGCACGCGGAAGTGTATCTCCGCGCCCCTCTCCCGCGTTGTGGGAGTTCCCCACTCCCGAGTTGCTCAACCTCTTGGAACCCCCAATGTTGTGCTGGAGGGTGGGCGCGGGGGCTCAGCAAGGGGCGTCCTCGCAATTTATTGAGAGCATGGCCTTGGAAAAAGCTCCAACATGGATTCGAGCTGAGTGGACTTGACGGCAAGGTTTGACTCCGACGCACGGCCGCACCCACTGCCGCAAGCCGGGCAAGCCGCCTGCCGCAATGGGCGGGTTGCACCCTCGGTTGCAAGCTGGACGATGAAAACCATATTGGGCCATAACGGACAGGCAATCCCAGTACCGGCGTGGGAAGTGGGACATGCGATTCCACAAGGCAAGACCCGGTGCGCCCCCCCGCACCGCACACGGGTCCCCAAGGTCGCGAGGGAAGGGGTTGAACTTGTGACTGAGTAGAGGGCAAGGGGCAAAGCATAATCAGGGAGCACACACTTTCACAAAGCATCGCGCCATACACATAAGGCAGACACACAAAGAACAAGCAAGCAAAGGTCAAGATGGATGGTGTCGCTTCACCTGCTATTCGCTTGTGCTTCTTCCCGTCGCATTGAGTCGCCGCAGTCGCCCGCTGAAGCTCTTGATGTTCCTTTGCCTCGATGCCGAGCCCCAGCAACCCCATGTCTCGGCGGAAGTTTGCGCCGAAATTACGTAGGCCACCCATGGTGCGCCCTGCTGCCCGGCACACCGCATTGTAGACCGCGCCGCCTCCGTGTGCTCTAGAATGAGCATGCCATTGCGAAGCATCTCTGCCACGCGCCCATAGTACTCCTGAACCGCGGCCCGTGGGCGGAGGCGGGGGCGCAGCGGGCTGGAAAGAAGGCGCCGGCAGCACAGCCACATGCGGAGCCGGGGGTGGCGGCGACACTCCAGGGACCTCGACCTGGAATGAGCAGGAAAGGGCCGGGCGCCATATATATCCGGCAACATCTAGCACCATAACATCGCCAGCATACACATGGGCATTATGGGCCTCTCTCGGAAGACGCCGAGCTACGCCGCCGCGCCGCCGTCACGGGTAACCCAAACTGGCAACCGAACTGGGGTCGCCTTCCACGTGCGGCACGCACCCGTATCGGGGTCCGGCGCGAAGATGAGATGGCAGCGACTATACCGCGGGTCGCCGGGGGCCACATGCTCCCGGCCGACGGCTACTTCCACCGTGCCACTTCCAGGAGCTTCCGGCACTCAAGACGACGAGGTACAACCTCTCGGGGTAGCTGGGTGAGGACATGTGGATCGCCCTACCTCTTCAACGACCTTCGTCTGCATGCCGTCGGCCATGTGCGGAGGGCCATCATGCGCCCTCAAGCAAGCCCTCAAGCCCTCAAGCAGCAAGCCGCGTAACAGTCAAAACTATCCGTTGCAGCGAGAAGATACCGGGTGCCGCCGCGATGTCGCTTCTCCTGGAGCCGCCCGCCGCGCGTAGTCGTAGTAGCTACCCTCCGCAGGCAAGCCGCGTAGCAATCGTAACAAGAAAAAATCTGCGAGCGAGAAAATCTACCTACCGTCGCCAATGAATAATCTCCTCCGGTAGCGTATTTCCCGGCAGGTGCGACAGTTACTACCGGCGTAGGGGCTTGGATGTGAAGCCTAGCACACTATACCTAAGCTAGTACCTATGGCACTGAGCATGTTACCTTTGACATGTCAAGGTCCCTGGGGGGGGGGGGGGGGGGGGGGGGGAGGGGGACGAGATTTCCACCTTACGCTTTGTGTGGGGTCCGTGACATTGGGGTGGCTGATGGGGGGGAGGGTCAATCGGTCAAGCACGACGGCGCTCGGTTTTGACATCCGCTCCCGCATTCCACTTAGGCCAATGAGATTTAGGTCTCTATTTTAGCCCCCCCCCCCCCCCCCTCATCTGATTTGACCCCCCTCGAGTTTGTTGGTAGCTCACCCATGTACCGCACTAAGCACTGTGACCGGCAGTGCCACAAGCAATATTGCCCTAATTGCTACTTGATGGTGTAACATCAAGTAGCAATTGCCATATTCTTGCTTGCATGAGGGTAAGCATGCGCATCAATCGGAGCTGAATTACAATACGGACTGTGTTCTAGAAATCGCGGGCGCGGCGGACCTCGTGCACGATTACATCGAACATAAAGTACCTGGTCAGCGTGTCCTCCCGTCACGGCCCACGCTTTGCGCTTCATCACGCGATTCGCTCCAGCAACGCTACCCACGACCCGCGCCCGTATTTTCCGCCCGGACCATGTGACTTAGTCCTCGTGTTCAAGGACTACCATGGTCACTGTATCATCCGCGAGCTCGAATGATTTATGCGGTTCTAGCACTCTTACGACTACATACTCGAGGAAATCGTTACACATGTGGCTGTACGCATCCATTCCATGCACCTCAAAGGGTATACTTGGGGCCTACCACCCAGCTACATGCCGTCCCGGGTTGCGCCCCACCTTCACCCAGACAAAAACCTCAAAGGTTTCACCATCGGTTTCAACACATGTTTAGCCATCATGGCCGCGCTAGCTTGATAATAGCCGAGCGCGGGCGGCGGTGCTGCGTTGATGTTGACTAGGTGGTTGTCGCCGAAGTGAGGTCCAATGCCCAAGGGGCATGCAGAATTGTGCCAGCAGGTAGCCGGCGCCGGCGCATATCGCTCGCACCCACCGCCGGCGGTTGTGATGTACGGGTGCGGCCGCGAAGTACCCTTAAGTACTAGCTACAAAGAAATAGGCCGGCTATCAACGAATCACCCCCTCGGGATTTGGGCCAGATTTGGGTCCTAAATTAGGGGCCCAAATCTCACTTGCCTTCCACAACCGCACCAATATAAGCTATTTTTTACGCTGGCGAACCTCTGCCGGCTACCATAGATGGAGCCCATACGCACATGGTAAAGCGGAGCTACGTTCGGCCGTCGCGCCCGATGTGTAATTTGCTGACGTATTCGGCCGTTCTGAATGAGAGCGGTAGGCCGCGGCGGTGGGAAGTCGGGGTGTCTCGTCGCGTGTAGTAATAGTGCAAATTCGAGTACTTATCGCGGTACCTCGTAGTATCGGACATAAGTCTTTAGTGTGACACAAAAGCAGTAGTCCGACTTCGCGATCTCATCGGACCACCCAATAGCACGTCACTAGAATTGCCAGCCTAGGTACCTTGGTAAGCATCTACGGCGAGACGAAACTGGTCCCTTTATTTGTGCATATGTTGTAGGCGGCCATACGCCGGGGGTGCCCAAACCGGGCGACACAGTTAGTTGGAAGTTAGTCATTGGGCGCGTGCCTAGTAACTGCAAAGCAACAATGGCGGCAAAGCTCGCATTGAACCGAATAAACGTTACACCTCTGTAGTGGTTCAGAGTAAAATTTAGCGGATATACTGTTAGCGACTAATAATGTTCTGAACATGCATGTTCATGGGTTTTCGTGACAATGTTAAATGTCCTAGTGCAATCCGTACGATATCCTGGTAGTGGTTTCAATCGGCCGAGTTGCTGGTACCATCGGGTTTCAATACGGAATGCCCCATCGCCCGTGAGTCCTGATGCGTTCCGGGCGGGGAGTTATTTAGGACATCCACCATTAGCTCGTCTGCGATCTTCCATATCGATGCCTTCGGCAGCAGATTCACGTACTTGCGCGCACGCGAGGGTCGCAGAGGTTGATCAAGTCCGCACCAATGTTCCTTTTCCCGGTAGTGAGTCATCGTGCCACGCACATGCGTTGCATCGTCATCATTCGGCAACGATAGACAACCCCTTGGCAGTGTGGTTTTCCCGACTCGTGCGCCCGATGTCGCCTCCCGGTTTATTTGCCATGGCTTTGCAGTTGGAACATACACTTTCGGGTGGTAATGCGCACGGTATGGAATTGGAGCTGGGGGGCGGGTCCCCGCGTTGGGGTCGTATAAACCTCAACATCCGAACCCAAGTCGCAGTATGGGCTATCGTGGGCTCACGCAATGGAGCACCCTCTCGCAATAGTCTACAGAGGCGGCCTCACCAGTACCAACTCCATGGGGAGTGGCCGTAAAAGGAGATGACTGTGGTGACGCGCAGTCCTCCGCTAGTGCTCGTACCCGCATGGGCCGTAGTACCAGCTGAGGTTAGGTGAAGCGGACGCGCTGCGGGCGGTGCACCTTGGCCGCTCGCTTGTCACTACTGCTGCCAAAGACGACAACTACGCGTACCGCAACTACAAATCCATCGGCGCGGACGAAGGAGGACGTTTGTGTCGGCAGGATGGCCGGTGGCCATCTTGCAAGACACTTCGGCCCGGTCCGCGGGTCCTTGCAACAGGGCATCGCGACATATCCACAGTCATTGTGCGCGGTGGTTTTCCGGAACGACTACCCGCGTAGTTGGCCCGTTATTACGCGGATGATGGCCTCGCTCATGCGCCCGTGCTGTGGGAGGGCTCGTTGCCCTCGCCCTAACCGTTCCTCAGCAACGTTTGCTGCGGTTACAGTGGGAAGAGTGTGCGCGGCTCGGTCCGTCGCATATCCGCCGATGCTTCCTACCGCAACGTCGTCGTCAAAAGGAGAACAACAACCTAGAGGTGCTCGCCAAAGGGCAGCTAAAAACCACTTGGCCTGCTTGACGACTCGTGAAACCCGTAACTATCCCTTTCCCCGTTGCTCCCGTGTAGTGTCCCAATGCGTTATGAGTTTCCGGTGCCGACCCTCTTGCGAAACAGGCAACCGCCGTTGGTAGTGATGGCAGCGGCCGTACCGTGCCGTCGCCGCTCGGCGTCACGTGTCCACCCATCGCAATGAACAACGTACGTGCGGGTGCAGAGGTATCGTCGCGTCGGGAACAACGCACCGTACTTCACCGGGATATATTAAGAGCTACGCTTGCCCGTGCGCGCAACCCGTACGTACTCGCCCTACATGTGCCGCTCTGCGGGCAACCCGTCGCCAGCCTGCCCCCTGCTGCATACATGCAGCTCCGGTTCGTGTCGCGCGCCATTACGGCGCGCAACAACTGATGCTACTTGGCGCCTCCGGGCGACGGCGCAGTGATTTCGCAACGCGTCCGGCCTTATGTCGCTTCGTTGTTCGCCGGCGATAACGTCTCCCTCCCTCGTATACTCTACGCTTGACGCGCCTCGATCGAGGTTCATGTACGGCCTCTCAGCGCAAAACCCTTCTACAAACAAAGACACCCGCCTTTGTCTGGTCGGCACGCTTGCCGACTGCCCACGTTATACTAGATGTCGTAAACGAACTGCGTGGAACTGGCAAAACCAAACTCGATTGCAGGTTTGAAATGTTCTAAACATGTTTATGAGGTTTCCCTACAATGTTTACTGTCCTAGATAGTGCAACCCGTATATACATATCTGCAAGTGGTTTCAATCGTCTAATAAGTTACCGGTACCATCGGGGTTCAGTACCGGCTTCCCCATCGCCCGTGAGCCTTGCGTTCCCGGCCGGGGAGCTACTTAGGACAGTCGCCACCAGCTCGTCTGCCATCTTCCAACTTCGGCAGCGCCCTCCCGCTTTCCGTCTCCTCCTCCGCCTCCCCACCCCCTTCTCATTGAGCCTCCCTAGCCATAAAATGGCGCTTTTTCCGTGTAAAACAGCATCCGCACCCTTATTGGCAGAACTAGACTCGATTGCATGTTGAAATGTTTTAATATATGGTTTCCTGATCGCCTCTTGCTTGCAGCTAGCTCATGCAACTGTAATATATATATGCGCCTGCCGCCTGCGCGGTACCCAGCAGCGCACCACTAGCTCCATACCCAATCACCCGGCAATCCACTTGTAGTACTCATCGTACCTTCTGGTACGATTACCGGTACCAGTACCGTGGTTTGGCCGACTCCAGATCCACGTCAGCGCGTGACGATGTCACGAAAGCGCGGATTACTGCTGCTCGTAAAGCAGTCGTAATAAACAAGCGCTGCACTGGAGCTACACGTGCGCCGAAGCGGCCCTACTCTAGGTCGCTGTCTCGTGGCTGCGGAACGTATACCCGCACAGCCGCCAACATCCTCGTCACCCGTCAGCTCTCCTGCGGCGCCACCCCCGACGCGCGACCGCCCCAGGTGGCCGAGGTTTCTCCACAAGATCGATTTTCTTCTCTTTGAGGGAAAACGAACCATCCAGGCGTGCCTCCACCCTTGCATCAACAGCCTTTGGTGGCTTGGCGTACCAGAGTACCAAACGGGAGAAAGACGCGTCGGAATAAAAAACCTCGTCGCCCCTCCATCTCGCCGTGAACTGCAAGGCTGCCGGTCGGCAGCGCTCCGAAAATCGCCTTTATACCGCGGAACTGGTAGATTCAGCACTGATGACCAGCCTCGGCGTGTCTGCGACCTTGCGCAGCACGGCTTGCAATGATGGGCTGCCCCGAGCGGCGGGGCCCCGCGGGATCCCGCGCTGTACGCGCCGAGCGTCGGTCCACCGGTCTCTGCCACCCCGGAAGCCAGCTCAGCGGGGGCCAACCTCCACTACCGTGCGCGTGAACGCATTCTGGTTTTGGAATAAGTCTGAAGCTGAGCCAACCGCCGGGGGCGCCTCCGTGACGACCGCTGCACCGCTGCCCTCCGCCGAGGCCGCCCGCAACAACGTGTCCCCGGCTGGAGGCAGGTTCGGCGAGAAGACGGCGTCCTCGCTCGCGGCCGCCGAACCCGTTGTCGACGACTGGCAGCGCCTGACCAACGTTTCCTACTATCCCAACGCCACCTCCAAGTTCCAGGCCTCGCGTTGGCATGTCCAAAAGCGCCTGGGTCAGGGCAGGTGCGTACCATCTATTCCTCACCCCGCCCGACCCGACTTTCACATGTTACAGTTTACTCCTTCCGATCAACCTCCGAACGCGTGAGCAACTACTCCGCCAACCTACCGGAGCGTATCAGTAGTCATTTATACGAATACGTTCTGTAACGATGCCAGTACATTTCATATCATGCCCTGAAACTGACAGCATTATTCGAAGTATAAACATCCAAACGAATATTTCGATTTTGATTTTAGTACTACAGGTATCGACCCGATTTGTTATTTATTCGCGCCGTCATTTCATGTATTCCTTAGCGGCTAATCATTAGTCATAAGTCATTGTTTTTTGAGATATGGAAACGTACAAATACAAGCTCTTGCCATCCATAAACTGATTAATATGGATGGATATGCCGATGCCAGTCCAAAAAGATGAATTGGTTTTCATTCTAAGTTGTCGAGTGAATGACATACCGCCAACAGCGGTGCAACCTCAACAGGGTTCCACCCCTCTCCCAGGCTGACACCCACCACCTGTGGCGGTCGATGTGCAGTTACGGCGTGGTGTACCTCGCGGAGGACCTGAAGACAGGAAACACCCACGCTCTCAAGGTGCGGCCGCGGATGGCACCGCGGCTTCCTGCTGCTGGCTTCATAGTGCGTACATGGGGGCTCATAGGCGGTGCTCGCGCGGCAGGTGCTGAGCAAGACACGGCCCAAGGTGGACCCGCAGCGCGTGATGTGGAAGCTGCTGAATGAGGTCCGTAGCCACCATCGTCCACCGCTTGCAGCATGTCCTGTTGGTGCTGCTCCACGCAACCGCAGCACACCAGCACGGGATGCCTTCTGCGGCTGACACCAGCCTGGGGACGTGTCCCCACAGATCCAGCTTCTGGGCTCGGTGCAGTCCTGCCCAAATGTGGTCCGCTTCCATGAGGTCATGGAGGACGATGACCGCATGTACCTGGTGAGCGCCCCCGCCATCCCCCCCCCCCCCCCCCCCTCCTCCCCTTTTTTCTATCTCTGCATCCAAGGAAGGTATCAGCGCTAACTGCAGCTGCTCCATTGCAGGTCATGGACGTGTGCACAGGGGGCACCCTTCAAGACCTTTTGGAGAGACGCAACGGCGACCTACTGGAGGCAGAGGCGGCCCTGGCCATGGCAGATGTGATGTACTTCCTTGGGACGTGTCACCGGAACCAGGTACAGGACTTCGCCAGCCTGGCAGCTGTAGCGGCTGCCGCGCTGTCACCAGCTGTCATCTAAGATCCCGTCCGTTTGCGCAGATTGTCTACGCGGACGTCAAGCCAGCCAACTTTATGTTTGCCCACCCATACGAGGGCCTCGAGATGTACCGTCCACCCAACGTGCCCCGGATCAGCGGCGCTACCAGCCCAGTCCGCCAGTTTGGAGGCCAAGCCCTGGGGCTCGGCCTGAAGGCCATCGACATGGGGTGCAGCAAGGTGGTCCGGCAGGGAACCACCCTGACCAAGCGGATGGGGACGCCAGCTTACTTCGCCCCGGAGGTGTTTTCCAGGAGCTACACACCCAAGGCGGACCTCTGGAGCGCCGGTGTGCTGGTAAGGCCTTGCCGCCTGGGCCCCTGCAACTCCCGCCCCGGCGACACTCCCTGTTTCTGGGCTCGGTGGCGCTGACAGAGTGAAAACCGCGTCATGATTCAGGCGCACCAGCTCATCACGGGACGGTTTCCGTACTGGAAGAACCTTCGCGGGCTCTCCACCCAGGACGTTGCGGACTGCGTACTCCACAAGCCGGTAAATGTTTGCCGTTGAAGTTGGCGCGCTACATGCTTATTTCATCTGTTTGTGGTGATTGTCACGGACCGTTCGAGCCGGCATGCTGACACTATGTGACCGCAGGTCATGTACCCGGATGTACACTGGTCCATCGCATCCCAGGATGCCCTCGATTTCACGTCCAGGCTGCTACAGAAGGACCCTGAGAAGCGTATGACGGCAGAGGAGGCCCTGGAGCACCCTTGGATCCAGCGGCACATCAAGTCCGCGCGGCCCTCTCAGCGCATGCACTGAGGGCTGGCCCTCCATTTTGTACCTCTCTGGCAGCATATGCCAGGGGCAGCTCCCCCTGCAACACGCTCGCCAGAGTCCATTCTCTGCGAAGGCCGCAGGGTCTGCAAAGGACCACACGGCCACCTCCCCACGATGGAGGTGCACCAGCGTGGCAGCTGAAATAATGTCTATGTATTGGTCTCGAGAGCAATTTTCCTGGCCGGGTGAGCAGGCTGAGTGCCGGGCTTCCCGCGAGCAATCTCCGCAGCGGTGTGTAATTTTGATGTACAGTACCATATCCCGTTCCTGTAATACACCATGCTTTCCTCCAGCCACCTCCCGTGCCAGCCCGCGGTGTGCAGCAAAGCCAGCTGGCAGCACACTTTTGAGCTAGTTCAGTCATATGCGATGCATGATGGTGCGCCCTGGAACAATGCTGTATACCCACACGGTGCAGACCTTGCGGCACTGTTCTGTGTGGTAGAGCACCACTTGGAATGCGTTAATGTGGCGCCCAGAACAGTTGCGGCTATGACAGGCGGCGCCATTCCATTGCAAATCAGGTCATGTACTCCTGCTAGCTCCGCCGTGTTGGCTCCAGCCGCGCAGGGCGCATGAGCAGCGCAGATCCCCAGCTGAGCCGCTGCTTCCTGCATGGCTCTACTTGGCTGCCTACATCGACAGAGGGACAAGTCACCATCACCATCACGTACCCGCCGGCAATGCACTATGAAACCGGGAAGTCCATGCCGCGGGGGGAAAGCGCGGGCGGCTCACCGGTGCGTCACGATAGGGCGCTTGCTTGTAGAAGGAGCCGGCGAACAAACTGCGGCACAGCCCGTCGCAGTTGGTTAGCTATGGACATATGGCAAGTTCTGCCCGCAATTTATGGGGCAGACGGAATGAGATGGAAACGATGCAGGGTATCCCACGCACCAGATGCTCAGAGCGATGAGCCCCATGGGGGAGGCATGCTTGTCCCAGATGACGCAGTTGATGACGACGGTGGCAATCTTGCACATGATGCCCACCACGGTGAAGGAGGTGGCGGACACCATGGCGCGCAGCAAGAAGGCGGAGTACGACATGGCAACGCCGACGAGGCACGAGACAGACAGCGCCGCGATGGAGGCGGGCGTCCATGTGTGCACACCCTCCTTGCCTACCACGACGTCAGTCTCCTGGAACGCGAAGATCATGAAGAAGACAGGCAGGCAGCTGAGGAAGTTGGTGTAGAAGACGCGGCCCCAGTTGGTCATGTGCACGGTGTCACACACGTATTTGATGTAGACCTGGTCGAAGGTGAAGACCGCAAACCAGGCGGCCACCCACATGTACGCGCGCACGTCAAAGGCGCTGTCGTAGAGCACGTACATGACTGCGCCGATGAGGAGGCCGACCAGGGAAAGCCAGGAGCGCGCGCACGGGAGCTTGCGCCCCAAAAAGGTGTAGTCCATCAGGCTGATCAGCAGCGGCGTGCTGGAGCGGAATACGATGAAGGTCTCAACGTTGGAGTACTGCGGGGCACAGAGTGATGCAGTCAGCCGCTACCTAGCCGACGGTTCCCACCAGGACGGGAAGCTTGAGCCAAAGGGCCCAGCCCGCACCTGCAGAGTCTTCATGTTGGTGAAGACCGCGCCCACAAAGGCGACGACCACAAGGATAAAGGCCTTGACCTTCTCCCACTCTAGCTTGTTGCTCTGCACCAAGCCCACAGCCGTCGCCGCCCACACCACAACCGCCGCGCTGCCTAGCTGGCACAGCAGCACAAAGGCGGGTGCCTCCACATACGTGACCGCCACCTTGTTCACCACCAGCATGCAGCTGCTGCAGGTGGCGTACAGTCCGATGGCGAACATCACCGCCAGCTTGTTGGGCTCGCCCTTGGCGGGCGCTGGGCTAGTCGGCTTGGCATCCTCCGGGTCACGCGTGCCTGCGGGCGCGTACTCGGCCTTCTTCGACATAGTGCTGGCCTGGCCGCTCCACTACGCCTCACCAACTACGAGAAGGTCGTCAAGAAAGGGACGCACGGGGAGGGGGGCTCAGGGGATGCAAATGGGGGCTGCGGGGGTAAGGAAGTATCACGGATGTAGGGACGTCCGCGGCGGACCCCTCCCCGATCGATCGGGGTCTGTCAGCAGCTAAACGTCGTCTGCCTAGCAGCCAGGGCTATCACACGACCTTCGCCTTTGGAGCGGAAAACGTATAGAAAAGGAACCCTATAGCAGACACCCGACCCGGAAAAGTGAACGATCCCAGCTGCGAGAATCTGGAGGCGCGGCGGCCAGTAGAATGAAGGCATGCCGTGGTTGACTGACCAGCGGCTCGCTCCCGGCGGGGCCGCTCGCGCGCCAAGCAACTGCTCTGGCAGATCCGGGTAGGAGGGATGAGGTAGGAGGCGGGCGCGCTCACGTTCAGGCGAGTTTGGCGCCCTACGTAATCCTTAGTATTTGTCTCGATTCGTTGCTGTCGGGAATAAGTGCGCGATAAGAAAACCGTGCCGGGTACGATAAGTTGAAACGAAAGGGGCCGCGACCGGTCGGGCGGTTCGCGCCATCTTTGACCCACCCTGCGAGCGCCGGGTCCGCGGGCGGCGAGGCGGAGCGCGCGGCGCGTGCTCCTACGGCGTTCTGGTAGTGTGAATTACAAAAAGTCCAAGTAAGGCAAATCCACCGCTATAACTACTACCTAAAGCAACGCAAAAGCAGTACGGGTACCTGGTACTGTTGTACTACTACTAGGTACATATAGTAGTAGTAGTGGGCTACTGGCACCAGACTAGCAGTTGTGTAATTAGTTAAGTGGGGCGGCCTCGGCCTACTGCTGGCCACCTCAGCGACAGATGCCCGCGTGATGGAGCGGGAAGCGGAGGCTGCGTCGGTCTCGCAGAAGGAGCTGACGGCATTTCTAGACCGGGATGAGAGTTACCCCCCCATGGTTGTGTAATTACTTAAGTAATTACTGGTTTACGTCCAAGGTTTTACTTCTAGGAGTAAATGGCCATGGCTCCGCCGCCGACGTGTTTGGCGCGCGGGGCGTGCGGCGCATTGCTGTTTACCTGGCCGGCAGCGCGCGGCATGCCCCCGCCACATGGCGCTGATGAAGCAATCGGTGCGCTGAAACGTGCTGATAAGGCGTTGCCGATAGCAACCACACGATCTGACAGCAAGGCGCTGATGATAGAGTGATACGGTCCCGCTGTATAGCGGGCGGCATGCCTTGCTCGGAAAGGGGGGGCGGGGGGCGTTGGGGGGGGGGGGGGGGGGGGGATGTAATTACTCGAGTAATTGCTGGTTTACCTCAACCCGTGTACTTACATGTAAGGGGTAACTCTCATTCTAGTCTTCTAGACCAGGCCAACAACTCCCGGCTTCGGAATGAGGTATGCGCTCTGTCTGTCACATGTATGGAACGGATCGATCTTGTTCAACCAGCTCTATGCGGCGTCGGGCAGGTGGACGGTGGCCATCCCCACCGCGCGGACGGTCACGACTCCGCATGAGCTGCGGGAGATCGCTGCCGGGTACTTCAGTCTGCTTGGCCCCGGTGCTGGGTGGGAGCCAGATCATCATTTTGAATGCCCTGGACAGAGCACAACCCCGTTACTGTTGACCTATATGGCGACGCGCTCATGAACCTCCTGGCACATTGAGACGCCCACTGCGTGTACATCACGACGCTATCGCGTACCATACGCCTTCCGCGATCGCTGTGTTCACGACCTGGGTATCGTTGTACGCCGGGACATGGATGACTTGTTCCGCCAGCAGGCAGTGCCTCTCGGCAACACCGTACCCGGGGATGAAGTCAAAAATCGCTCGAATGCCGGACGCAACGCTCTCCCTCCCGGCGTTCAACGTCGTGACCGGGAGCTATGATCCGCCCCCGAGCTTGAAGTCCACTTTGCTGGAGTTCAAGACTATGCGGTACGGGGTCAAGTACACTACTAATGTGCCCCGGGCCACGGTTGTGCATCGGTTTGAGCGTTAGTGATACGGGCTACTAGTTAGCTTGTCGCTGCGCCCGTTCGTGTGCAGCACGAGTAGACATATAAACAGCCGCAACACGTAGGCCTACTGCCATCTTCGAGTTTCTCGGTGCTGCACACAGCTCCCCATGACTCCGTTTCCCCTCCACGCTTTCACTTTTCAGTAAATCTATGCCAATTTCGGCTCTTGACTGTGTGTAACATTCGATGCGACGTTCTTTGGCAAAACGCCACATTCGACAGAAAACAGTGATGAAACCCGCCTCCCGGGTCTCATACAGTACCTGTGGGTACCCAAACATGGAGTAGGTAAACCGTAATAGTTAATTGGATGATTTATCTAGCGCTATACTCACTAGCATCCGCTGCATGCGCTCGTACGACCTGATTGATACCCTATTGTTGCTTGCTGGCATGTAGGCGTTAGGCTGTGGCACCGACTGTTTTTTCCCCGCCCGCAATTGTCACTCATTCACTACCACGACTGGTGTACTAGAGAGAAATGGTGTGAATTACAAGAAGGGCTATAGTACTTATCTAGCACGTGACAAATCCAGCAGCTACTGCTTGCTAAAAGCACTACTAAAAGATCAATACAGCAATCCGCCGAAAGGCGGCCCGCATCCCGCACGAGGCGGGATGCATGAGTGATGCGCGCACGGTCCAGAGTCCGGGCCACGCGTGCACTACGTGTGTGCGAGGGTGATCCCCGGACTTGCTGTGCGGCTTCGGCAACGGGATGGCGGACGAATCTGCGCCGTCTGATGAGGCAGCGAGCACGCCCTCGAGCCGCCACTAAGCTCAGGACCCCGAGAAAATCTCTTGCGAGTAAGGCCTCCTGGTGAGCCCGGGTGGTGCACCGAGTGCTTCGAGATGAGAGGGCACCCTGATCCGCAGCCAAGCATACGACACCGCTCACAGTGCGGCGCGTCCCCTTGCTCACCTTACCCACATACTGTGCCGAAGACCATGCCCGTGTACTCCGACATATATCTTGGTTGTCTCGAAGAGGGCCATTCTGTCCGGGCTCCGTGTTGTGCCACGCCGCATCCCGCACTGCCAACCCCCGTTGTGTGTCGCCCGACATACAGGGAGGTACACCCGCGGATGACCGGTCGAACGTCCTCATAACCAGGCTCTGTCCTCTGCAGTAGCTCTGGCACCGCGAGGTATTCGCCCTCGTCACTCGCGGATTTTGCTCCTACACGGCCGCTGTGGGCTGGCTCTAGCAAGTCGGGGCGCGCTATGGCACCCGCCCGATGCATGTAGTCGGATGTCATGCGACGCGCTGCATGGTTATTCAAGAGCCACGACGTGCTCCGTCTCTATATAGACACCACGTCCACGCCATGTGCTCCGTCTCCGTAGACACCACGTCCACGACCCCTCAATTGGGCCGCCGACGACGAAAGCTCGAGCAGCAAATAAATGTAGATTGGGCATGCATGTCTGCTTGAAGCGATTCGAGCATCGGCTCGGCGACGGGCTCTTCTCCATCTGGCATGGTGACACATGGACGTCCGCGCGGATGAGAATTTTACACACGGATGGTGAGCCGGGTGTGCTCTTGAAGCAGTATGTGACCTTGTCCGCAATATGTTACGGGACATTTAATCGCTATGTGTAACACAGTGAAGCTGGAAGATGGCAGGACAGTTGTTGCGGCTGCTTTTATGTCTACTCACAGTGCTGCATACACTGTGAGATTCAGATGTGACATACAGGTGACGAAGCACTACTACTAGCGACTATTATTTATCCGTGAAGGCTGCTGCTGGTGGCGGCACGTCCATCCAGTTACGTGCGAGTACATCCGGCGTTATTGCCGGCGGGCGATAAATCCTTTTTGTCATCATTCTGGTAGTCGTACCAGCCCGGTGAAGCGTACATGGCACTGACGTACAAGGTACAAGGTTGTCCGTGTAGTACCGGGTAGTACGCGATATATTTATTACGCCGATACCGGGTATCTAGTACGAACCCTAGTCGTCCTGTGGATAACTACGACTATTAGTACATGGGAGCGCAAATCGCAGCCGTACGTATTTGGTAACACTGGGGAATTTGTGTACATTATAGCTAGTACTGCTGAACGGGCCTGCCAGCCGTCCGATCAAAGGTCATCAGATGGGCGGTTTGGCTGCCATGTTTTGCCAAAGAGTGCTCACGTTACATAAATATTCGCGAGGGGGAGGGCGGGGGCAGGCAGCGGTTTGCCGAAGAATGATTGAATTACAATATTCGCGACAACTGCCATCGGGGAATGTGGCCCGGGGGGGGGGGGGGGGGGGGGTGCGGGGGCGGGGGGACCACGCCCGCCCCGCCCCCCCCCGCCCCCCTCGCCGCCAGCCGCTCCCGCCTGGGGGGGGGGGGGGGGGGGGTAAAGGGGGCGGGGGCTACTGCTTGTTCTTGTTCTTGCGTGCCCGGGGGACCCTCCGCTTCGACGATCTCGCTGCCTCCGCCTCCGCCTGCGCCTCCGACTCCGCCTCCGACTCCGCGACCGTCAGTTTCTTACCTCGGCGTTTCTTCACTGGCCTCTTCCGCTTCTTGTCATCCGTCAGTGTCTTCACCACCCCGGGAGGCTGTGCCGTCGACGACGCCGCCATGAGCTTCCTTACCTTCGCGTCGGGACGCCCCCTGTGCCCAGACACCCACAACAAGCCACAATCGTTTCGCCTTTAAGCGGCTGAGGATGCGGCCTCCTCGGCCACCACGAGTTGCGCCGCTGGCACTGTGGAAGCCTTGGCGTTGAGGTGGGCCTTACGGCGCTCCCGGACGAACCTGCGCGCGGCACAAGTTAGCCACGAGTGGGTGCGTGCTAATGCGGAGGATGGAGTGTTTTGTTGCGCGCCCACCTTGTCACGGGTTTCCTCATGTCTTTCTCGTCCTCCTCGATGCCGGCGGCGCGGACACGCGAGACAACAAGGCTCGCCGCCCACTTTTGCCCGGGGGGGCGAGGTCGGCCATGGCGCTGTGAGCGGTGAAGGGGGGGGGGGGGGGGGGGGCGGGGGGGGGGGGGGGGGGGGCGGGGGGGGGGGGGGGGGGGGGCGGCCGAGGTGGAGAAACTAACACCCAGTCGACGACCGCCTTCCGCAGCAGTCAACGACACATCGGAGGCGAGGAGCAGCGCGCCACTACTATTTATATGCACGTATTGTCAAGAGCTAGTCGGTGCGGCATTGTGTCGGTGTAATTTCGCAATGTTTATTGTTGAAGTAGCACGGCGTAATAATGGATACGGCGAGTGAATCCGGGATAATGTGTGCGACGAATGTGCGCGCGCAGCGTTGTGCGGCGGTGTGCGGCGGTGTGCGGCGGTGTGCGGCGGTGTGCACCGATGTTAATATAGTGTGAATATTATATCGGCCGTAGACGATCAGGTCTGGCAGCACCGCCCGTGCTTGTAAATAAGCGACAATGGGTCTAGTCTCCCGCTAGTCTGTGCACCGCAAGTGCACTCCGCAAGCCTCGCCTCCATCCGCGTCGGAAGCGGTAGTAAGTGTTGTTGTGTGCGCACATCGTGACAACATTACACGGTGGCAATTGCAATTATTAGCGGTGGATAATGTGAAGGCGTTTTCGAAATCGACAGAGAATGAGGCGGTGCTGGCGGAGTGCATTGGCGGTGCACAGAATAGCGTGTTGCTGGGGTTTTGGCTGCATCGGACGCCGTATTCCCACCCATCCGGCACGGAATGTCCGGTTTTCACACATTTGTGTGTTAATAAAGCAGTGTGAATATTACGCGTCTTTTACGCCGGGTGGATGGGCATCCGGCGTCCGATGCACCCCAATTATTTGCAGCACGCTACTCTACGCACCCCCAACGCACTCCGCAAGCCTCGCCTCCATCCGCGTCGGAACCGGTAGTAAGTGTTGTTGTGTGCGCACATCGTGACAACATTACACGGTGGCAATTGCAATTAGCGGTGGACAATGTGAAGGCGTTTTCGAAATCGACAGAGAATGTGGCGGTGCTGGCGGAGTGCATTGGCGGTGCACAGAATAGCGTGTTGCTGGGGTTTTGGCTGCATCGGACGCCGTATTCCCACCCATCCGGCACGGAATGTCCGGTTTTCACACATTTGTGTGTTAATAAAGTGTGAATATTACGCGTCTTTTACGCCGGGTGGGTGGGAATCCGGCGTCCGATGCACCCCAATTATTTGCAGCACGCTACTCTACGCACCCCCAACGCACTCCGCAAGCCTCGCCTCCATCCGCGTCGGAAGCGGTAGTAAGTGTTGTTGTGTGCGCACATCGTGACAACATTACACGGTGGCAATTGCAATTAGCGGTGGACAATGTGAAGGCGTTTTCGAAATCGACAGAGAATGAGGCGGTGCTGGCGGAGTGCATTGGCGGTGCACAGAATAGCGTGTTGCTGGGGTTTTGGCTGCATCGGACGCCGTATTCCCACCCATCCGGCACGGAATGTCCGGTTTTCACACATTTGCGTGTGAATATATATAGTGTGAATATTACGTAGGCGTCTTTTACGCTGGGTGGATGGGCATCCGGCGTCCGATGCACCCCGAATCTCACCAACACGCTACTCTACGCACCCCCAACGCATTCCGCCAGCCCCCCCTCTTTCCGCGCAGGTCCTACGTTCCATTGTATGTATATACATACGTACATGTACTGCTCCGAAACCAGCCCAAACTTAATGAGTGCACAAGTGTAAATGGGGGGGGGGGGGGGGGGGGGTGGGGGGGGGGATGTGGCGGCGGGGCATCCACTCACACATACCCCGGCGATGCATGACAAATATTACATGCCGTGGCGGGTCGGCGGGCCGACCCGGCGGGCCGACCCGGCGGGGGGGGGGGGGGGGGGGGCGTCTATTCAACTACACGTGCGACAGTGTCGTTTCGTGGAGCAGTATATGTGCCCGGCCTCATTTATACCGCCCCCTACCTGCGCTGCATGGTCTACCCCTACGAATGACTTAGCACAAACCACCATTACTTAATAGGAACCTAGCACAGCCAGGCTTATATGCCCGCTTTCCCGATCAACTTCTACGCACTTTCCGTCCCTCAACCGCCGGACATGGGGGTTAAGCCGCCAGCCTCGGCAGTTGCTTAGCCAGACTTGGCATCCCGTACCGTGTCCATGGCTTCGCAGCTCTGCCGCTGGCACACGCCGAGTCCGGCGCTTGCTGCCGCGGGGTTGCGCACGCATGCACGCACGGTAATACGCCGCCGACGCCGCTACGCTTACTTCCACCACCTTCGCCAGCCGCAGCTTCGCACGCCTTTCCGCCGACATACGAAACGCACGAATCCCCCCCCGTCCCCGCGTCATGTATATTATATTCGAGGCGACTATGCGGGGCGCAGCACACGCCGCGGCGTGGGTCGGCGGAGCGACAGGCGGCGGGAGCCCTAATGGCCGGGCAGTATCCACACCCACACAGGCACCGCCGCTCACCTCCGACGCGGATGAACCGCCTCCCAAAGGAAACATGCCGGTTGGTGGTAAGCCCAGCAGGCGTGCGTGGGGTGCCGGCGCCGGTACTGGTGCGACGGAGCTGTCGCGTCAGGAACCGCACCGCATGTGGAGCAACACATGGCGGTGCCGGCCCCACCTATGTCTAGGGCCACCTCCTCACAACACCCCGCCACGACGGCGTCGGCCACCGCCGACGGCGCCGTTGCGGGGGGGGACGCCCTGCCAGGCGACGATGATGCGCCTGGTGCGCCGCGTCAGGAGGCGGAGGAGGCCGTGGTCGAGGCGACTGATCGGGCTGAGGGGGTTGTCGAGGCGAGCGAGGCTGCGCTCGCGCCACCCGCCCCGCAACCACCTGCGGGACATGCCGACTTGCTCGTCGCCATGTTGACCGGAGCACTACGAGCAGTGGCGGGAGGCGGCCACATGCACTATCATGTGCGTGTCCTGGCCGGACGCCCGTCATGCGTGGACTGCGGCCAACGGACGGACTGGGAGTGTTGCTGCGACGGCACCCCGGCTTTGTGCGGCCCCAAGTACCCATGCATGGCGACCCATCAGCGGGCAGTCCCCTGCCCGACCACGGCCACGAAGAGGGCGGAGTTCCGCCATGTCAGGGACGCGTTCCACGACGCGACTCGCGCCGCCGTGTGTGAGGCTTCCGAGAAGGCACGCGCGGCTGGTAGGGTGCGCAGGGTGAGGCGGCGGACGGCCCAGGAGCTGAAGGAGAGCGAGACATGCCGTCAGTGAGGTCGGGCGCAATGTCATTGGGTGGGGCACACGGACGTGTAACACTTGCACTTTGCGCGTACTGCTGGGTTACATCCAGGCTGCGTCACACTATGCAACCGGAAAGGCTGCGTTGCTACTGCAAACAATGCGACGCCTCACTCTGTAGCAACCGCTGCCGCGCCTATCCCACAGCCGCTGCCCCCCCCCCCCCCCCCCCGCGCGGGATCCCCGCCATCAGCAGCTTGCACTTGCACTTTGCGCGTACTGCTGGGTTACATCCAGGCGGCGTCACACCGGAAAGGCTGCGTTGCTACTGCAAACGATGCTACGCCTCACTCGGTAGCAACCGCTGCCCCGCCCATCCCACTCGGGATGCTGAGAGCAGCTAAAGGGCACCGGGGGCGGGGCAAGAGGGAGCAGGGCCAATGATTGTGGAAGAGCGGGGACCCGCTTGCATGCCATCGTATTATATCTTGCACAATATCTGTTGCTGCACTCATATCTCACATCACTAGCTTAGCTATAGTGATTCCCCCCCCCCCCCCCCCCCCCCCCCCCGCACCGCGTACGCACAAGCCTGGGTATACGCATCAACTGCCCGCCGGGATGAGAAACTGGTATTGGTAGTGTGTCTGTGGGGTGGAGGGGGGGGGGCAAAAGAGCTGCCAATTGCTGCCAAGCTGGTGCGTTACATTGGGGCAGGCGCTGGGCAGACAATTGGGGCTCGCTTCAGAGCATTGTCTAGTGCCTATGCGGCTGCGCCGCCTCCGCCGCATGCAGACTCTGCGGGCTCACCAGCACCGCCACCTCAGTCATGCGGCCCTGCATCCCGCAGCCCGCCGCCGTCAGCCAGATCAGAGGTATCCAGAAGCCAGTGCTGGGGTTGTTGCGGCATGACCGCATAGTTTTCAGCGGCTGCCGTCCACAGCTTGTAATGCATCCCTTTCCGCCGATTCCGCTGTATGCGCTGTCTTGGCGCCGCGCTGCCCCGGCCGCCGCGCCTTGGCGCCGCGCTGCCCCGGCCGCCGCGCCTTGGCGCCGCGCTGCCCCGGCCGCCGCGCCTTGGCGCCGCGCTGCCCCGGCCGCCGCGCCTTGGCGCCGCGCTGCCCCGGCCGCCGCGCCTTGGCGCCGCGCTGCCCCGGCCGCCGCGCCTTGGCGCCGCGCTGCCCCGGCCGCCGCGCCTTGGCGCCGCGCTGCCCCGGCCGCCGCGCCTTGGCGCCGCGCTGCCCCGGCCGCCGCGCCTTGGCGCCGCGCTGCCCCGGCCGCCGCGCCTTGGCGCCGCGCTGCCCCGGCCGCCGCGCCTTGGCGCCGCGCGGGGTATCGAGTCCTCCCCTCCCTAGTGAGCGCGTCCACCTGCGCCTTGCGCTCGGGGCCGTCCTCCTCCGTCACCACATTCTGCAACCCCCACCGCGTGACGAACCACGCAGCTCCTTGCATGCGCTTGTACATGTGCCCAAGCACCGCCTGGGGACGCGAAGCTCCTTCTCGGTCATGATCGCCTTCACCCGGGCCTCCTCGAGCAGCGGACCGGCGTTAAGAATGGAAAACGTTTCCATGTGGTGCAAGCAGTCCTCCATGACCCAGCCGGACTGCACCGTCACCTTGCCTAACCCTGCAGTCATGGAGGGGAATGCCGTCACGCCCACGCCCACGCCCACGCCCACGCCCCGGGGGGGGGGGGGGGGGGCGGGGGGGTTACCTTTCGATTCTTGGACACTGCAAACGAAGGGCGCAACCCGCGTTCAAAGTTGCTGGGTATCGGGACTAAAGCCTGGCGCCGGTCTTCCTGCTTCATAGCTCGGAATCCAATGTGGCCCTGCACGGTGACAAATTTCCTCCAGAAGTCCCTTCCCAAGCCAAAAAAAAACAGGTGGAACGGCGCGAGGGGGAAGAGGTTGATCATGCTGACATAGCCCAGGACCACATGCACATGGCACACGCCATGGCAGCCAGTGTTCTGCTTGGCCTCCGCCAGCCGGGTTGTGTTGAACGCACGCCGGGCAAGGTGCGTGATTCACTGGACAAGTCATCGCCTTGATGGACGGTTACCAAGCGAGCCTCCCCGTCCGCATCCACAGGGGGGTGCTCCTGGGCAGCCGCCATAGCCTCCACAACCTGCCACGCCGACCGGGCGGGTGCGTGTGATTCCATACAACCGCAGTTGAGTGGTGCCACCAGCACGCAGGCCGGGCCCACTCACCTCTGAACGCAGAAGGTCCACAATGTCACCGTCCTCGAAAACAGCGCGCCACTGGGTCGCCCCGCCGTAGTCCTCCAACACCCACTCGGTAACGACGCCGGTTATCACGCCGTAGTGCCATACTCCCCGGAACTTCTTGGCGATGACCTTCATGTAGAAGTCGCCGGGATCGCCTTTCCATATCACGCCCTCATCGCGGGTTCGACGCCCGCCGGCGGCCACGCAGGCGCGTCGATGTCCATACCGTCTTCGCCAACGGGGTCCTCCCCCACGCCCATCACATCGTCCACCTTCGAGCCGCCGTCGTCCGAGACCGGCGCCGGCGGGCCGTTTCCGACGGCTGCAGCTACTCCTGCTGCCGCGCTTGTTGCTGCTGTTGCTGCTGTTGCTGCTGCCGCCCCGGCTGCTGCTGCTTGTGATAAGGCGGCCTTGCGGCGCAACTTAGCCGCACGCTTCAACGAGTGGCTACAGTTCGGGTATTTCCGGAAGTGCCGCTCTCGCGCCGTCCTTTCACTACTACCCGTTACGATGCCGTGGCAGTGCTTGCATGTGTACACGCCATCCTTCGACACACTCGCTATCCATCCCTTTGCCGGCATGCCTGCTGCCGCGCGCGGAGGGCGGGGGGGGGGGGGGGGGGGGTGGTTGAGAGTTGGGGTGGATGTAACCCACCACCGGCAGGCAACACAGATGCGAGTGCGCGGCTGTCCGCGCTTGATTCAACGGTGAGCGGCGGCGACCGTGAGGCGACCCCGTACTTCATGCGCGTGCTGGGGCGTTACACAATCATCAGCAGTTAGGGCGGCTGCATTAAAACGCGCACCTACGAACACCACCTACCGCCTACCACCTACCGTACCACCTACATCCGCCCACACCTCCGCCCGTCGTGCCGCACATCGCGGCACACCGCGGGGTCAGCGGTCAGCGATGTGCGGTCAGCGATGTGCGGCGATGTGCAATGAGTGCGTACATCCGCCTGTACTTAGCCCGGGTGCTCCGCGTCGGCGGGCGACACGCGAGCCCGCGTGCGCATATCAATTTGATGAAATTATGGAAACGAGAAATTCATATAGTACTTTACAGGTCGCGCGCGATAGTCGTCGCTACTGGGTATGAAATCCACGTCCCCGTCCGTCCCGTATCGTCCCCGTATGTCGTCGTTCGTCACCAGTAGGGCACATTTACGTCACATCTGAATCTCACAGTGATACGAACGGGCGGCGCGGCGACGGGTGAACTAGTAAGCCGTACCACTTATATTAGCAGCACATGTAGCCGGAAAAGCGGTACCAGTTGTTAGGAAAGGAGGTTTCAACATGCGAAGAAGGAACGAGCCCGCATGGCGGAGGCGGAAGCGGGAGGGCGTTGCCGAAGGCCGCAAGCGGGATGATGGCAGACGAGCTGCTGGTGGCTGTCCTAAGTAGCTCCCCGGCCGGGAGCGCACGCAGCGATGCGGCAGCCCGTACTTAAACCGGTGACCTAACCGGTTAAAACCCCAACAGACCTTTCGGGTCGCACTAGGGCAGTCGAATTTTTAGAAACCCGAGAAACACGTTTACATCAGAACCGCCCGATAAACTAGCGACCAATTCAGATCATAATATCGCTGCCGGTAGTCGTCCTGTGATGGGTTATTTGGTCCTGTCCTGTCCGCCGCCCGGGGTCGGGGAAAAAGCAAGTACCTGTACGAGTGTACGAGGTTGTACCATTGGCCGCCGCCAATAAGCGCGCGCGCTAGCGCATCAGCGGCCGACGGCGACGGCGACGATGGCCGCCGCTGCTATCGGCGGCGCGGCGCGACCCCGAGAGCTGAAGGCCTGCACACTGTTGTAAGGCGATACAGGCCGCGTTCAAGCAGCGTTGAAGCAACTACGCACGGCGCAAGCATTGGAGGGCACGGCACAGTTTTCGGCGTGATCCACCGCGCTGCAGCGTCGCTCGGGGGCGGTCGTGGTAATCCCAACACTCGTTGGTACGGGCGCATAGAGGACTAGCAGGGGCACATCGCTGCAAGTCCGACACCCGGAAAAAAAATCTTATCTCATCCGGGGTTAATCTTCAAAAAAGGAGCAGCACAACATGGGCAAAGCGAAGAAGACCCGAAAGTTTGCGGAGGTGAAGCGCATGATAAACCCAAAGGAGGTGAAGAGGTACATAACGCTTGGCTTGGGGCTCATGCAGCTACCCCCCCCCCCCCCCCCCCCCCCCCCTCTCCGTGAATATATAGAACTCGGGCGTTATTTCATCTCCTCCCAGATCTGAATTGCTGGACGATGTGTGCATTCGTGAATATCGCTTTGGCGCGGCAGTGATGGGCCCGCCGAGAAGAAGAAAAAGAAGAACCCCGAGGAGGAGGTCCGCCATGTGTAAGTACCTGGCAAGTTTCGTCATTGCTGAGGGGGTTGCTGCAGGCGTGCCAAACCTGGGCGGGATAGGCAGGTGCTCACGCATGAGGTGGCATGTACAGGGACAAGGTCTCCAGCGCTTTGTTCTTCAAGTACAACCAGGCCCTGGGGCCGCCCTACCATGTGCTGGTGGACACCAACTTCATCAATTTCTCCATCAAGAACAAGGTGTGCCGGGCCGCAGAGCATGGCGCTGGGTGGCAAGGTCGTAGGGCGAGTATGTGCATGCTGTCTTTAACAGCTTGGATTGTGGGTGAGTGCGGGTCTGAGGGGCCGGGGGAAGGGGGGACTAATTTCATCGACCTGCACACCGTCCCGTGTGCAGCTTGACCTGAAGAAGGGCATGATGGACTGCTTGTATGCGGACTGCATCCCCTGCATCACCGACTGCGTGCTGGCTGAGCTTGAAAAGCTGGGCCAGAAGTACAAAGTGGCGCTCAAGATTGCCAAGGTGCCCAGCTGCCATTGCCAACCCGTTGTTCCGTTCCTCAGTGCTCGCTGCATGCCTGTTGTACAACCTGCCACTGCGCGGCTCATCGGCTACGCATCACAGGACCCCCGAATGGAGCGCATCCCCTGCACACACAAGGGCACGTACGCCGATGATTGCCTGGTGGACCGCGTGAAGCAGCACAAGTGCTACATTGTGGCCACATGCGACCGTGACCTGCGGAGGAGGATAAGAAAGGTTTGGGCATCCCTGCTCGCAAGTGAATGCAGCGCAGCAGTGACAACAAGACGGCAGCTAAGCTTACCTGTGTGGGCTGGCGTGCAGATCCCCGGCGTGCCCATCATGTACATCGTCTCGCATCGCTACAGCATTGAGCGCTTGCCGGAAGCCACTATGGGCGGCGCGCCAAAGACCTAAGGGACGCAGCTGCCGGGAAGAGGCGGGCGGCGCACTGCCAGCATACATGTATGCGGGTGCGTGTTCCTTCTGTGCAGCCCCAGCTGGCTGGCGTGGAACTATAGCATGGGGCGCTTTACCCGCTGGTTTGCATTTCATTGATTCTTTCTGTGGGAAAAGAAACCGCCACTGGCTGGCCAAGAAAGCGGGCGTCTCTCCTGGGTCTGCAATTCACGAGGGTTCTTTGCCATGGGTGGTGGTGCATGCCTACGCCGGCATGGCATGGAGTGCATTTGTCCATCCAGGGCGGTGTATGGAATGGCACACGATTACAGGGATATGTATTGGTACAGGCACACAAGCACATGCGCGGTGTGGGGTGTCGCTAGCTCCCCCACATGTTGCTGCTCATGTGGGACAGCAGAGGACACAAGATGCAGAGGAACAGGCGGCACGGCGGCCTCACTCGCGCTGGCCCAGGGTGCTCCAGTGGGGCAGATCGTTGGGGCACGAGTCGATGAGGAACTGCAGGAATCCTGCGGCAGAAGCACGGCCCAGGGGTTAGTCCCGCAGTGCAATGCCTGCGTTTGCGGCGCGAGAGCTGCCAGGAATTTCCCAACCGTCAGCACAGGGAGCTCACCTGCCACGCCGAGCAGGATGCTCAGCTGCATGTCTTCCCACTCAACCGCGCCATCTGAGGAGGACAGGTCAGGGCGCGCGATGTCCAGAGCCGCACGCGTCCGCGACAACGCCGGCACCAGTTCCAGCGACAGCTTGCGCGGCAGCAAGGCGTTGCCGCCCTTCCGCGCCAGGTGCTCGTCACTGCACCAGGCGTTGAAGTCCGACAGCTGCGCAATCTTGGACTGGAAGTAGGCCAGGTAGCGCGAGGTGAAGGCGGTCTGCGTCTCCTGGGCTGCCATCTCCAGGATGGCCGCTTTCGTCTTGGCGTCCAGCGCAACGATGAGGTCGTAGCGGTATAGGTCGTCCACCTCAAACACCTGCAGCGTGCGCGTGAAGTGGCGGGAGGAGATGCCCATCGGCCCAGCACGCGCCAGCAGGCCGGCTGCCATGCTTGGATCCAGGTGCGCGCCTGGCTGGGCGTGCACCCCGCAGCGGTCTGTCACCAGTACCATGCCCCAGCCATTCCAATTGGCCACAATCTCCATGAGCCCCGCTGCCATGCGCGCGCGCACTGTGTCCGAGCTGTCCACAAAGAGAACCTGCTGGTTATAGCGCGCCCAGTCTACATCTGCGTGGGGCATCGCAATCAGACACAGGAGCTCAGGAGAGGCAACATGGTGTCACAAGAGGAAACGGGTGTAGGTAGGTGTGCGAGTGTGTGCGATTTATTGGGGGGGGGGGGGGGGGGGGGGGGGCGCTTCATGTGTGCGTGATTGAGTGCCTGGGTATGGGGAAGATGGGGAGCGGGGGCACCCGGCAGGCCTAGCGCCTCCTTCCGCGCAATAAAGCTCTGGTCCGAGGAGCAACGGGTAGCGCCGCTCTCGCGCTCCGCCACGACACCGAAGAAGCGGGAAACTGACCAGTCCTCGTCGGCAGAGTCACTGGCGTCGCCGCTGTCGCGCCCCCCACCCGGAGTCTCCGCCCAACGCGCGGTTTCGGCTCTGCGCGGTGGCCCGCGAGCGCCGCCCGCTGCTCCCCCGAACGGGGGGCGCTGACGCCGCTGACACCTTCCGCCAGCGGTCTCCAACGCGCATACGCCCGGTCTCCCTGACGACAGGTTCAGCGCCATGGCTGTGGGCACAGGCGCCGTATGCTTTCAAAGCGCCCGCCTGGAGGCTACGCCCGTTGCGTAGCTGATCGTGGGAGCAGTAAGCTGGCAGTGAACACGAGACGGCACCGGCAGCTCCAACGACACGCCGCCAGGATGATAAGTTTTAGTCTAAAACGCCGATCTGGCGTCCACGTCGACAGCACAACGGCCAGCAGCAGAACTTGCCGACAAGGCAATACGCACCGGCGCACCACCACCGCCACGCTCGTTCCGAGATACCGCCGGTAGATCGGGACGGGGCCAAGCACGTATGGTATCTGTAGAGAAGTGTGTTGGTCGGGCTGCAGGTTAGGACGAGCTGACAGCCGCCTAGTCCGTCATGCAGCTCAGCGGTGGGCGGACAGCCTCACTTGCTGGTGTATTTCCGGCGGGTCGTCGGAGGCAGGGGCGCGCCATGAACGGGAAGACTGCAGACCCCGCGCTCGCTCGAGCGCGCGCGCCAGCATCTTGCGCCCGTCATCTGTACTGGTACAAGTACTGTACTCATATGACGACGCCTATATACACGGCGGCCTGCCCTGTAAACGAGCTTCGCCGGCTGAACGATAGATGACGACGATCAAGAAATACTTGATGGCTTATATTACCCGCTAGGTTATGGAAACCCCGCTCAGCCCCGCTTGCTGCAGAGCTCCCCTGACGCCGCGCCGCCCGTGTTCGATGTTTAGAGCTGTGTTCTTGGGGTTTCATCTCCCTCCCTTCTCCCTAGGGTATGCGTTGTCGACCAGGGTTTTGCGGAACTCGGATCTGACCTGTCCCGTTCCGGCGGGTCGAAATTCCGCGGAATTGTGCGGGATTCCGTTCCGCCGGAATGGATCCGCGGAATTCCGTTCCGCCGGAATTGTGCTCTGTTCCGGCCCGCCCCGGAACTGACTCATTTTTCCAAGTAAGGAATACAATTAAAACCCGTACCCTTTACTTATTATCAATAATATTCAGCACTGATACATCACGAAGGGGCGTTTACGATTATGTATTCATTTATACAAGTGGTAGGTAGTGTCAATGCTGCATTTGCTTGTATGTGTGAAATAATGCATTTGTTGATATGATTGTGAGTCGCTAATGTGGAGACCGACGCAAAGAGTTTGCATGTTTGAATTAACGAAATATATTGTATGTTTTATTTGGTGTCTATGTCCCTTGCCCTCCCAACGTCGCTTGCTGGCCCTCCCAACTCCCAATAACCCAACCACCATACGGTCAGACATACCCAACTTACCATACAATCACACTATATAACACTTCAGATGTCGAAGCGTTTGTATTCATCAGACGCCTCAGCAATCCTCTCCTAGTCGCTCAGTTGCGCCTAAGTATGCAATAGCTTGATCGCGGTCCAGTGCTGACCGCCCTTGGCGAGCAAGCGTTGTCCGCCGGCAGCTCATCCATGCAAGATGCGGCGATATCAAATGCCTCCTCAAGCCGAGTTGGGATCTTAATGGCGCCGGCCATCGTTGTCGCATAGATATGAAGGCAGTAAGCCAACTTGAGGATCTCCGATATCTCCGCAGCGGCGTCCACATTCTTCTTGATGAACACTTAAGAGGACATCATCTCCACACCCATCTTGTCGCGCATGTGATGCGTGACCAACCCCGCCAAGGAGAAAATGCGCTCGCATTCTATTAAACTTGCATGAATGCAGAGGATGACACAAGTGAGCGAGCTCGGCCACAAATGGGTAGTGCTAGGCATCGGTGCGCCACCAGCCCAGAACAGTGGTCCCGTCCTTGAAGCTGCCAGCCTTCCTCAGCGCAGCTACACCGCTCATGTACCGGACAAGCTCATCCTCATTGACCACCTCGAGCATCTCGACAGGTGACCATGTGGTGAAGAGAGACCTGGTCCGGCTGCTCGCCATCATCACGCATCAAGTCGACGTCGTCTTCCGCGGCGTTGCCAATGGCTGCACCCCGTCACTACCAGTTTGGCGAGTTGCTGGAGGAGCCCGCTTGGCTGTCTCGATGGTGTTGTCCATAGCCATAAAAGACGTCTCCATCAACACAATCTTCTTGTATTGGCTGATCATGCTCTTCTTGGCTCTGGCCGGCTGCATCTTGCCATCCTTGGCAGCGAAAGCACCCATGAAGATGACGCCTCCAACCAAGCGAAGGACCATCATGGTTGTCATCACCTCGAGAGCGCGGGCCGGGTCGTATGTGTCGTATCGTATTCATAGAAGTGGGTCCCAACATATCGTCGACGTTGGTGAGAATGCGCTCTATCATACTAGTATTCAAAATCGTATTCATAGAAGGGTCCCAACGTATCGTCGACGTTGGTGAGAATGCGCTATATCATAGCGTTTGTGAGCTTTTTAATGTCAGAATAATCTAGCATGCGTACAACATTTTCGTTTAGGGTTTAGGGTCTGGCAGGCACACATCATTGCTGCGGTGACATTGTCACATTATCACCATAACATAAGACAATTATATATGCGGTGCGATGGTAGCAAAATACCTCAAAGCCTTCTAATCAATGTCCTCCGATGGCGGTGCGCGGGGGGCAATGACGCCGGCTGCATATCGCGCAACTCCATAGATAACTTAGTCACCGAGGCTATAGCATCTGTCAGCAACCAATGGGATTTCTGGCTTTGGCTCTTCGTGACCACACTACTACATGGATGCCATAGCACGCTTTCCACGGCAGCAACGATCTTCCACTCATAGTGCTCAGGCTTGTGGTGCCGCAGGTGAGACGTTATTGCCTCGAAAGTCTCCACACCGTACAAAGAATCGACGACTGTGCACATGTTCAGCAGGCCAACCAGCACCTTCCGCGTCTGCATACATACCGCGCATAACAGAAAAAAAATGTATATATCAGCCACATGACCCCCCCCCCTCCCCCCCCTATCATGGCGAATAGTTTCGTGGCATGTGTGAGTGTGTGTGGGAGGGGGGGGGGGGGGAGAGGGGGGGTAGCAGCAACGCACACTATCAAATCTTGTCTTCACAGTAGTGAACTTGACGACCTTCTCGCCGACATATGCTGGCATGCATGCCTCATAGCCAACCAACCCTTTGAGGATTTCTTCGTCCATGTGATGTAGGACTGCAACTTCTCAGAGATCGCCTTGAAGACAAATGCCCAATGAGGGCACATTCGCAAATCAATGTCAATATCTAGAGGCAATGTAGATTGGAATACGACAATTTGACTGCATCGCCATCATAAACGACATCATACATAGCAGCAACAATACCGTAAAAGGCATGCCATTGCTTATTCGCAGGAAGCGCGGCTGCATTGCATGCGCCATTGATTTTGTGCCCAAAACACAGTGTGATGAAAGGAGCAATAAACTTCATGGCTCGGCATGAACAAAAACCTTCACGTACCGGTACGCATAAAGCAGTGGCCAAGTTACCTCCAGCATGTATTAGTAATACCATCGCCACTGCATGTCGATGAAATAAATGGCTACGGACAAATTGTCCTCTGCCTTGCGTTGACATCCATATAGGTCGAACGCGAGGGCGACACCTCGGACACCGACCAGCAGCTTCTTGAGAGCAATGCGCCCCTTCGTCTCTTTCAGATCGGGAATCAGCTCCTCACACAACAACACTCTGTGGCTCGGGAGGGGCATCGACCAATCCAAAAATCCGACAAACACCTTGCAGAATGGGTTCTCCACGATGGAGAAGGGCAAATAACACTACATGACCACGAACATGGTCAGCATGCGCCAAAAGAGTGCCACCCGGGGCTCATCTGTCTTCCGCCTCTTTGCCGATCGGAAATGGTCCTTCACTGTGTTATCGGCGGCCTATTTGGTTGCTGTGCCATGCGACGAGCCATGAGTTTCAGGGGCAGAGACAGCGTTCAATTTTGCTTAATTTCACCTAGTGGGAGGGGTGTATAGTCAGCATCAACAAAGGGTAACATTGATACTGGTTTGGCATTTAGCAACTATCAATGAGTGCGCAAGTAAGATATGCATATATAGCTGCTCAAACTCCTCAAGGTGGTGTTGTTTGATGTGCTTCTTGAAGGCGTTCATTGTTGCCGTTATTTTTGGACTTGTAGTTGGTGACATGCATGCGTTACATGGGTGCCGTCTCTTTTCCGCAGGATCGGCGGGGCCCATAACCACACGTCCTCGTCGCGCGCGCGAGCGTCGTCCTCTAGCGAGGCAACGAACTCACAGTGGAGTCGATTGTTATTCGCAGCGTGGTACATCATGAAGCACCCGACGTGCAGATCACTGCCCATGTGGGAGAGGCCGTCTACTCCATTTTGGTTTTTGTTGGGGTTGGTATTGTTCGCAACATGTTCGGTGGTTGGCAAAACAACACATTTTCGTGCAATTTGTCAGCCCTGCTTGTAGTATCGCACATGCCTAAGACACTGTGCCCCGGTTGGCAAGCGAATGCATGTCCAGCGCGCTGTTTGGTCCCATGGTAGTAATGAAATTGCATGAACTACCATGGCAGTCGGCACCAGGACCCGCCCTAGAGGGTCCCCTAGGGGATCACTGGGTGAGCGCAATCCAAATTATTATTAACAAAGGTTGGCCTAGTCATCATGCATCCCCTATGTTCATGCATGTGCGAGTGCCGGGTTGCGAAAAAGTTGGTGTTAGAAAAGAAGTTACGGAACACACACATTGACTATTCATTTGGCTGGTCTCTTGTCTGGTTCTATTGGTGTATGTGGTTGCAGGTTTTCTTGTAAAGGATTGTCGAGATGGAACGATGATATGTTTATGGATGGACGTTTATTCCATGGCAATTGTTGCCTATTTGTCCCAGTAGTCTTTGCCAAGGTTATTTGCAACCCAACGCCGCTTAACACTTGTCAGTGCATACATGGCTTTTCAATCCGCCGTTTGAACATGTCATGTGCCATATAGTTGTGGCATACATGCTGTACCGCGGCACCGGGAACATTGGGTACTAACCCACGGTGTAAAACCACGTTATTCTTTTCAGACCAAGAGGTTCTCGGAGGTGTGAAGGTTGTAAGGTCGTATATATGCTAAGGGGGAGGGATCTGGCGAGATTCTTGTGGAGGGGGGGCTGCTGACTTGCAACATGTTGGTTGAGACGGCTAAGTCTGCGGCCATATGGCGGCGCAGAGGTTGGGTACATGACTTTAACTGGTGTGGCCCTTCCAACAGGGTCGGGGCCCTCCTATTGATACAACAGATAGTATGTGTTCGGTTTGTCAATGATATCCAACCTGATATCAAAAGTAAGAGGGTTATGTAACGGGTTTGTGATGTGCAGCATCTCGGCAAACTACTTGAGAGATAGCTCTTTCTCTTTAGCAAAAGCCACATTGGTATATGGGTAATAACTGCCATAGGAGTGTTCTCTCTGGTGCTACTTTATTTCATAGTGTAGGTAGCCAACGGTAAGCCAACGGTATTGAGATTTATGCCTAGATCTAGATCCGGTAAGACAATACATGAATTTGAGTTCATGCAAAGCGAGATGGATGATTTGGGGAACATATATCCACTGCATGTCTTCTCGTCTCTCCGTAAGCAAGTGATCAAGACAGATGTTTGGATGGCATATCATCAAATTAAAGCACTGAAAGAATTAGGCGACCACATCCTTTGCGTGCAAATTGAACAAACATATGTTGTATCTAGGTAAAATCTTTGGATTGTTTGTTGATTGAGTTTTGTTATACGGTGTTGTCACCGAGTTGTACTCATATCCCTGAATGGGAACTTTGACCATATCCAGGAAACACATGATGTCGGTGGTATGTAGTGGTTTGGTCGTATCGGCATGTAGCTGATATATCTTTCCATGTCAATAAGTAAGGGTATTCTGATATTGAGAGTTGGTAGGCGAGAGCCCACCAATGGTTGGCAAGATGACTCTCCCTCTTCGGCAATACGTCGGCGTTTAGGTTGCACATGATTGTCACCTATGATGGTTGGTTCTGTTCGGTTTGTAGGGTTCGACTGTAGGGCTCGATTTGGAGGGCATGTCGGCGGCTGACCGGAACGAAGGATTGGTGGCCGTGATGGTTGATCAGCAGCATAATGAATCCCGTTGCGGAACACCGCGGGATCGCTTTGTTGAAGGATTGTAGGACACAACACTTTTCGCGGTGACCCGTACGACATTTCGCGATATGAATACAGGGTACGGTACGAATAATATATGTCCGCGCGCGCCGCGCCCCTGCGCCGTGGGATCCGCGTCGCGCCGCCCGAAGTACCCGCCTGCAATGCGGGCGGCGAATCATGTGTCCACTAGCACACGCCCGTCCAGCCCACCAGCTCCCGCCCACCCTGTAGCCCTATCTCCTGCCCCCTTCGAGGACACATGGCGACCATGGGTGGCTCGGGGCGCGTGTTAGTATGTCCCGGGACGGTGGCCGCGAGGTCCACCGACCCTCGCGACTGCCGCCCGATTGACCACGCCTATCAATAGATGGCATGACTTCGGGGTGATCTTCGTGGGGATTCGCGTTTTGATGACACCATATACGTCTTTAAACCAAAAATCGCTCGGCTATAGAAAGGCGGTTTAGTCAAAGTAGAAGTCATAAATAGTGTACGTTATTTTCCCCTAGGTGGTCCGACGGACCCTGTGCCATCGGTGCGACGTTTATGGTTGGCGGGGCTCAGATTGGTTAGTGCGAGATCGCCACGGAGATCCCGCATCACGCCGCCTGCGTGGCCGTAGCGGTCGCGACCCGCCCACCATCGCCGCATAACGAGGTACTTCCGGTGCAATGGGCGGTTGCGGTGTCGGTGGTTGACAGTCGTGGGCTTGCTAGAGGCTAGAGCATGGGCAATGGGGCGCGCCATGTGCGCGTCGAGTTGCTGCATGTGCACACTATACTAATAACGGCACGAACCGCATATCGGGTCTAATATTCGGGCAGCGTTCGCAATATCGTACGGGTCACCGCGGGAAGTGTTGCGGACTGTAGGATCGACTGGGTTACCACGGAATAGAAGCGGTCGCTGGCGGCCGATACGGATATGTCAGGTCTCGGCAGTTGCCATCACAGTTCTGTCGACATGCTGCGACTGGTAGTGGAGACGGCGGTTGTAGGTTTGGCTGCCAAGTTGGGTCAATAATGGTGTTGTTCAATCGCATGACCAAGAGCATAGGGAATAACTGAGGAGCAACGATCGATATCTCGGAGATCGCGCTCGTTGTTAATTTCAAGAGACGTGTCTCGGTCTCCAAAGCTGAGTGGAAGTGCCATGGCGTTCGACTGCCGATGCTTCTCTCGGCAATAATCGTCGTAACTTCGCAATAGCTAGGAGACAATATATGCAGGGTCGACAAGATCGAGCACGGCTCAGCTGTCGGGAGAGCTCTAGGCGGTGCAAAGAAGTCAGTCGAAAACCACCATGGAGCACAATTGTCGGGTCGTCGGGTGAGATGGTATTGTGACAATAATGGCATAATTACTCTTTGTACTGGAACTGTATCGGTTGTCGGGTGAGATGGTATGCATGGTTGAGTTCGTGGTCACTAGTGTTATCAAAAATCTGGTAGTGCGCTGTTTGTTGTGATATGTCAGCCGGTTCGGTAATCTTTGGAGGGTCAATCATTGAAGGGTTCGGTGGAGCGGGTTGCGATTCGTTTATGGAGTTGACATCAGAAGCAGAGCTGGATGTTGGTGTCGGTGGTAAAGCATGTACAATCAAGGCGACGACGATAGTGTCTCTCGTCATATGGTGTCTCGCCATGGTGTCAGGTAAGGGTTCAGACGATTTTCTGGACCGATGTGAAAGAAGTCGGAATAGCACGGACGAGAGACAATATTAATATAATCCCCGCCGGCCGTAATCTAGTCAAAGGAGAGTATGTTATGGCAACGGAGGCAGCAGCGATAGATCCCAACCACAGCACGGTGCTGGAAGGAAAACGCAACAAAAAGGTGGTAGTGAGTTGAGATGATCCAGGCAGAGAGCACATAGCTAAATTGAGGTGGTGTCGTCACTGGTTCATGCCGTAATGTCAAAGAACCGGTACATGGAAGTCGGGAAACATGTCGGCGCCGGTGTAGCTATGCTGCAAGAGAGAAGCGATCGGTAGGTAGAAGCACCAAATGTGGGGAGAAGGTGTGTGAGAGGCGGCAATGAAGGTTCCGGTTACCGGAGAGGTTCTCGAGGTTGGGTCGAGAGATGCTGAGGAAATAATATGTAGAATGATTACAAAGCTGTGTTGCGGAGGTGACATATATGCGAGGTGGACAGTCGGGTGACGCCCGTGACGGTGCGCATCAGTAGATGGCAAGTAGCGCATCGTGCGACAGGTACCTTTCTCCGCGGCTTGCTCGGCGGCTTGCTTTGCTGTGTCTGCTGTCTATTTATATTCTACTGCTATAAGGGCCTGGATTTGTTAATCCTTGCAGGCTTTTTGTAATTCACACCAGTAGCCGTACTCGCAAGATTTCCGACTCGTCGGCGGGGTCCTGAGCTTGCTGGTAGGGGCTCGACAGCGTGGTCGCTGGCTCATCGGACGGCGCAGATTCGTCTGCTATCCCGTTGCCGAAGCTGCGCAGCACGTCCGTGGATCAGCCTCGGACACACGTGCACGCGTGGCCCGGACTCTGAACCGTGCGCGCACCACTACGGTAATCCACATCTGCGCGGGATGCGGGATGCGGCCGCTTTTTGGCGGCTTGCTGTATCTTTTGATCTTTTGGCTGTCCGCCAGCTGTCCAGTTAGTCAGGACTTCCTGCTTTTAACGGCGGATTTGTAACTGGCGATTTTGTAATTCACACCAGTTGCGGGATGCTGGCCGCCTTTATGGAGGCGGCTCGCTGTTTTGATGTTATTTTTCTTCGCACTGCTTTTAGCGGTGGATTTGCTACTAGCTTCTTTTTATTTATAATTCACGCCATTATCGCCTACAGTAGCAGCATCGTTTATCTGGCCGTCCGAGGCGGAGTTCGACGTATGTACACCACGTATAGTGCTGAATTGTGGCGTGCCCATACGGTACAGGTACCTGTAAGGGATTCTTGAAAGCGCCGCCTTCCTAGCCTGTACTCCCTCTCCGCCGTGCGCGTGAGTGACTGAGCTCTGTCGACCGCCGCTTGGCTCTTGCAATAGAGCGTCCTACTCAATGGCGCCCACACTGATTGCGCGATGCTCCTTGCCAGCACCGCATTCGCTGGCAACTACGCGTCTGCCGACGTCGCGTCTAACCCGATTTCAGCATGGAACGACCCCGATCGTGTCTGCCTCTGGCTCTGATGGCCGTGGCGCAGCAGCGCATGCCCCGGTAGTGATCGTCCCGGGATTCCTGAAGGGGGCTTCGTCGTACAGAGTGGGGACCACCCACCCACCCCAACTCACCACGCGGCACTCGCCGCAGCTAAGGCATATTTAGGAGCCAACAGGGCCCACTACAGCGAATAAGCGACAGCAACCATCAAGCACACAGTGCGGCGGTTATTATCCTTGCTCCCTGTATCCTGCTGACGATAATGCAACCACTGTGTTTGCCCGTGCAGGGCCTGGCAAACGCTCTGGAGAGTTCCGGCTGCGTGGCAGGTGAGCTGCACCACACTTACGCGAACTCGTACTGTGCAGTCGACAGTGAGCATGCGTGTGTGAATACCCTTAGTGCCAAAGCCCGCAAAGTGCGCTCCGCCACGCGAATCTGCCGTGGTGCCGTGCTATAGACCCACGTAATCAGGGACAGGGCCTCTCCGCTGATGCTCAGGGACCGCTGCGCATGTGCCCCGGCAGACGTCGCACCGGTCAGCCACCTGGACTGGTATCCCACGCTGGCGGGGCGTTCATTCAGCGCGCTCCTACAGGCGATAGACTATCAGCTGCAGGAGAGCTGCGACAAGCATGGGCGCCAAGCGGCACTGGTGAGTGCGCACGCATCTGCGGCATGACCCCTGCAATAACCGCTTCCAATTGAGTACAGTGCACCCCATGCCTCTCAGGGAGAGCATGGTCGTTAGTCGGGGGCGGTCAATCGAATAGGTGATGAAGCTGAATAATTGTGCGATTGCCTATGGGGGATGGCAGGTGGCGCATTCTGCAGGCGGCTGGCTATGCCGGATATTGCTAGGCGACGAAATGTACAACGGGCAGCAATTCGGGCGAAGCTCGCTGGTGCACACACTGGTGACGCTGGGCACTCCACATTCCAGCCTGGAGGCGTACCCCTTTGGCCGCGTGCCAGAATCCCGTGCCGGGGAGCGTGCGGACCTCCCCGAGTCTGCGAAAGGGAGAAGCTTGCAATTTGCGAACCACTTCTACCCACGGGGTGACAGCTTCCCAGGAACCAGGATAGTGTGTGTGGCAGGGAAAAGCGTACAAGGTGAGTCCCGGCGGCTCAGACACCGCCCAAATCCCTCATGCCAGTCGCCTGCACACGACTGCTGGACTTGTTGCCTGATGCTCTTCCGCCTCTGTGCTGTTCTTGTGTGTGCATTGTTGTTTATCATTTGCATGTAAAATTGCTGTCCGGGGCATAATTATATAAGCATTGGCGCCGTCCTCCTCACTGCCGCTTGATGCGGTCAGCTCTGTCACTTTTAGTAGAGTGATGCCGATGATGCCGGTAGTCGCGGCAATTTGAATCCCTCCAGTATGGACACATTTTGAACATTACACTACTATTGAAAGTCGTGCGCTGGCAGATATCTCAGACAGCAGAGTCAACAGACCGAGAATGTGCGGATAGGTGTCGTGAGAATCGAACGTGCCTATTACGAAGGCATAGTAGCACCAACCCGGGCGCTCTCTTATAGGCACATGCCTTGTCGACTGAGGCTTGGAGGCCAATAAGCGCGGACCGGCCTGCAGCTCACCTTTCACAATCTGCTCACAGAATGGAACATGGGACACTTGTTGACGCTGCAAGCTTCCAACTTCCTCTCCAACATATGCATGGAAATTATGTTGCTGTTGTTGCACTCTTACCATTAGTCTCCATGCACATGGTCCCGGTCCGCACTTCAGGCCCCCGCTCCCTAACAGCCTGCCACTGGCACATGCAGGTGTGGATCACAGCGTTGCTGACCTGGTTACAGCCGGCGACCTGCGGCCGCAACGCCTAAACGAGTTCTTTGCCTTCAGCTCCTACAAGGTCATCCACCTCCCCGTGTCTGCATGGCATGGGCGGCCCTCGCCCCTGAACAAATCACATGCCTGCCTTGAAGTGCCTAACCTGCGTATGGTCTGTGCATTGCAGACCAGCTGCGGCCGCGGGGATGTGTGGGGCGATGGAATCACGCCGCTCGAGTGTGCGCACCTGCCAGGCGCCGAGAACATCGTGTTGGAGGGCGTGTTCCACAACCCGGGCACCCCCGGGTGGTACGGCGATGCCCTCCCGCTGTGGGCGCCATGTTTGCTAGAAGCCAGCTCTCAGACTGCCGCATCCAAAGAAGCAGAAGGGAAGTGACACTGGTAGCATGGTCGGTGCCTCCCTTGGTCCGCTGCTTGGAAGGCCAGCAGTGAATGTGTGGTTCCCAGGCCGGGGGCAGAGAGAGTGGTACATCCCCAAGGCGCTGCGAAAAAATAAAAAAATCACTGCGCAAGAGGGGTGTTACATTGCCATATGCGTTCTGGCAGAGTAGTAAGTAAGCTTTTAATGAGGCAAGGATGTGAGTTATTGCGCAGCGCGGACTGTCCCCGAGCAAGCTTGTTATTGCGTAGGGAGCGACCTCTGATTGTGCAGCACACCTAGCTGCCTGGGATCCCCGCAGCGTGTCGGCCTGACTGCACGGGCGACGTTGCCACCTCTATACCTTGTCCTTCTCCCTTGTCAGGAAATCCGGATCCAGGCGGAACTTTGTGGAGAACTTGGTGAACCATCTGGGACGCGCGCAGATGTCGGCAAATGCCGTCATGCCATTGTCAGCCAGTCAGGCTGGGCATGACCCCCCCCCCCCCCCCCCCCCCCCCCACGTCCTTGTCTCCCTTCCCCGACCTCCTTCACACCCCCCCCCCCCCCCCCCCCCCCTTTTCCCCCCGCAATCTCCAAGCAGAAATACGCTCCCAGGTCCAGGTCATGGGCCTGAAGATAATGTACTGAGGCGCTGATGCCGCGGCACTGACCTGTCTAGACAGTTTGTGGGCACGATGATGTTGCCTCCTGCAGCCGCCTGGCTGAAACTCTGCATGAAGTTAAACAGGTCCATCGCCACCCTGTTGCAGGGCCAGAGCATGAGTTAGAATAAGTACATTGTGGAAGCAGACTAGACGGACCTTGCGCCGCATGCTGGGCTTTCAGTGCAGCTTGCCCCCCCCCCCCCCCCCCCACCACACACACACACACGCAATCATAAGCCAACAATGCCGTCTCCCCCCAGCGCCACAACCGCAAGGCTACCTCTTTGCGAAGTCCTCCCTCGCGCCCAGCTTGCTTCCCTCCTTGTTAACTACCTCCCCTGCGCAGCGCAGTATGTCGGAGCCCAGCAGTACTCAGTGCCTGCCCAGGCTCGGCCGCCGCGCCGTGGTACACACCACTGGCCTGCACTGGGGCGCGCGAGAGCACATGCCGCCCGTACCGATGGGCTCGATGGAGATCCCTATTTGTGCGGCCCCAGGAGCGCCGGTGGGGTTCTTTGGCCACTGGGACATATATAAAACAGACATTGTATGCGTCAGCGCCAAGCCAGGGATAGTCACTACTGATGGAAGTTGGGCGAGGAGCACATTCCGACTACATATGTGATATGTGGTCGGTATTTTGACAGCATGTACCATGTCATGCACCGACCTCCCGTGTCTTGTATTGTCCCGTCCTTGTGAACACTTTGTCTCCCCCAATGCAAGAGGTGGTAGGGGCAGGGGATGGCTCACCTGTAGCGGCATCACCTCTGACGGGTGTGCGCTGCCAACATAGCCACGGTACGACCACTCGCTGCCGCCTACAGACACGTACAGACCGACACCAAACTGTGGGTCCATCGCGCCCGGCGCTGTGAGGAACAGCGCCACCTCTTTCAGCTCCTCATACGCTGGGTTAACCACCGTGACGTCCAACACCTGCAAACCAGCCGCCTCAGCCCGGGTGGGCGTTGTGCTGGGGCAGGGCAGGGGTGGAGTGGGGGCGGGGCGCAGCAAGGAGGGGTGCGGGAGAAAGTAGCTGTGGGCCCCGCGTTTTAGACCCTGTGAACGGCGTTCGCTTACCCAGTGCGTGTTGTCCACCCGCGTGAAATTGGCGTCGGTGACCGGGAAGGATTTCCCCACGAAGAACACCCCGAAAATCGACATTGCGCCTTCCGCGCTAGCCGGCGGCGGCGCGGGAGCCGAGCTCGTAGATAGCGGCGCCGGGTGCAGCCCGTCCAGCGAGCGCCTGCAACGAGCAGCGGGAGGGTCCAACGGCGCCGCGGTGGCTTCGTCGCTGGACCGCTTGCGGCCGAAAGTTGTTGGGAGAATCACGGCAGCTCTCCTGATGGGGCCTGGGAGCTGTGGGGCTGCCGCGCTCAAAAGTGACCGCTGAAGCGTTATTAAACAACGACGGGCAATGCCCGAGGAGGTGCTGGAAAAGTAGCAATCTCGATACGCAAGGAGGCTAGGCTCGCTACAAGCTCAGGCGAGGGGCAATGGCCACGCGTTTAGGGCTGGGCGATCGTGAGAAAGTCGGGGTGCCCATGCTGCGTCGCGAGCGGGCACGTACGGGTACTGAGCGTGAAGATCGTCCGCTCGCGTCTGAACTCAGGGACGAAGCCACAATGCATTGCCACGTAATCCTTAGCGACTCATTATGGCGGGACTCTGATTCACGTACAGGTATAGTCTCGAAGGTTTTATTGCTACTGACGGATCGCCATGATAGATGGTAGTCGCGCGCGGCCACAATACGATACTATTTAATTAATACCTGCTGTACGGTACGTGGACGATACTGCCCTGGCGGGAGTGTAGCGACAAATACGGTAGTATATTCAAGATATATCCCATACCGCTGTCAGGGTAGCGACTATTTATCGACTGCTGATACCGTATAAGGATTATACCGTACGACTGTACGCGATGTTCTGCTCGTCCGAACGGAAGGCGCGCGAACATTCGCGACGGCGCGAAACCATCCGAGTGCTGGCGGCGGCCGCACACTCGGCCTACTCAGAGCAAGCCTCTGCTGTTCCATGACTACAATCGCGCGTCTAGCTCATGTAATCACCATATACGAGTATACTACAATCGATATCAAGGATCGACATTATGATATTTTGGTTCATAAATATTTTTTACATCATGGTATTTTGGATATATTCATTCGACGAGATTCGGATATCAATAAGGACTGCTCATATCCAAGCCGCAGCGGCGCGCAGGACGGGTAGCAACCAGCTCTGCGGTATGATGGCGTGCGGCGCGCCCCAACTCCCCTCCCTCGAGGACGAGCGCGCCACAAGCGCGATGATGACACGGCGCGCCGGGCTTCGTGGCACACCTTGTGATGCGTGGCAATAGCAGCAGCAACATCACGCGCCAATGTCAGACCACGGGACACCCAACTCGGCGCCACTGCGAACTGGGGAATTAAAAGTCACATCCCAAGCAGCCACGTCCACTGGGATTTACGCAGCCACAAACCGGTGGTTCACAGCGACAAATCAGAGCGATTCAACAGTTCGTGGCACGATGGGCACGACGCTACGCCTTGATACGGCGGGGCTCGGGACGCTCGTCACCCCTGCTAGAGCCCTATGCGCGAGGAGGAGCGGGCTCGGCTTGCGTTCCCGCTGCAGGCTGAACATGCTGCGTCCCTCCGCGACCGGGCCTGATGGCAACGGCGGCAAGGAGGAATCGTCACCCGGCCCAGGAATGTCGGAGGACGTCATGGCGCGCCTGAAGAAGGCGGAGCTGGAGGCTGCGGAGCTGCGGAAACAGCTGGAGGCCGTGCAGGTGGCTGCTTTGTCCGTCGGGCACCATCACACGGCCCACTGTTTGTTGTCGACCACTGGAACGCACAGCACATTTTGCCGTCCCTCCCTCCGACGAGCTCGTAGGGGCTGTGATTCTGCATGGCCCAGCTGCGTTGCAACACTCAAACTGGTTCTGCACTGTGCACGCCAACCGCAGGGCACTGACGGAACACCTGCAGTACCAGCGACCCCAAAGCGCCGCATCGACTCCGCTGGATTCAGAAGGGAAACACTCTTCAACAAAGGTACACCCACACCCTTTCGCTGGCTAGTTTGGCGTCGTCATCACACGATAATCCCACCCACAAATGGCCCAGCCGTGAATTAGCAGGTGCGAAACGAAGCAGGTCCATGTTTCGGGTGTATCAGACACACAGACAAACAGGCTCGCAACCAGGCAGCAGCCAGCTAGACTGGTCGCAGCCTGCCGATGATACCAGGCACCGCCGTCCTCTGCGACGTAAGCGTGCATTGCCTGCATCCGGCGATGCCGTGGCTGACAGATGCCGCAACGCTCCAGACGCACAGGACAACTGGCTGAAGGAGTCCCAGGCTGTGGACCTCCTGGTTGGCAGTGGACCCGGGGAGAGGGGGTCAGAACTGTCAGAAGAGGCGCAGGGGGTCGTACAGGTGGGTGACTGAGGTGCACCTCTATCTAGCCGCGCGCACATTGACCCCGCCTGGCACCACAAGGGCCTGCGCGTGAAACAAATGTGCACCCTGTGCCCCTCTGCAGAGGCGCCTACTCATTGGGGTGGCGGCCAGCGTTGGGCTTGCGGCGTTTGCGCTGGTCCCCACTGAGAACTTCCGACCACGTCCATCAAAGCCCTTGTTCTTCTACCTCACTGCTGTGTTGAGGGTGCAGGTAATGACAGTGTGTGTGTGTGTGTGTGTGTGTGTGTGTGTGTGTGTGTGTGTGTGTGTGTGTGCATCCCCCACTGCCAGCTGAGCACTGCGTGCGTATGAGCCCTGCGCCTGTCAAGGCTGAACTCTACTTTGTTGCCGTGCCATCAGGCCCAACTGAAGGACCTGGAGGCTCTTGTGGCAGATGCGGAGTTCGATCGTGCGAATGCCCAGCTGCCTTGGCATGGCATCCCGCCACCCCATCTACCTGTCGTTGTCTCTGAAGCCCATTCTGCATATGTGTGGCTGATCCTGTAGGGGTCAAGTCGGTGCTGAGCCGCATGCTGGGGTCCCCGGGAGACATAAAGTCAAACCTGGAGAACAGCGTCGCATGTAGCTCCCCCTGCCCATGTGTTTGCCCGGCTAGCTGCGACGCTTGGCATCCTGCAAATTCTGCGCCCATCGCGTCTGACTGACCCTACGGTGCGGCACAGGGCTGGATGACGTTAAAACTAGGGAAACTGCAAACGCGCTGGCTTTTGAGTTTCTGGAGTACCTCCAGCAGGTTGACTACAGCAAGTATTTTGAAAACATGCGCACAGCAACGCCCTCCGGCGCAGACAAGGCGCGCTACTCTGAGTTCTCCGTGCAGTGCGTCAAGGCGGCGCAGGTGCGCATGACTCCTCCCGCTTTCCTCTGTATTCGGATGTGTAACAGCTTCACAGCAATGGCATCGTTCAAGGGCAGTTGATTTCCTTCCTGTGCGCTCACCGTGCAGTTGAAGCTGAATGACTTCCTGAAGCTCATGCCTGCTGAAGATCTTGATGCCGCACGCCAGCAGGCCAATGCGGCCACTTTTGGGGGCCTATGAGCATGCATCGGGGGCACATGCTAACACTGTGGAAACACCCTCTACGGAGCCGCTAGGCGATCAGGGACCGGGTAGGCCTGACTGGGCGTGAAAGTCTGGCGCGGCGACTTAAATCGCAAATTTCTGTCTGCCGCACCGCGTGGCGATCATCGCACGCAATGTATTCACCTCCTTTGCGTAGGTCATCCGTCAGCGTGCGGGCGGCCTTACAAGGCTAGAGCGGGCAACTATGAGCGTGCCCTGGATGATAGAGCGCGTGTGTATGTGGCTCCTACCTTGATTCATGGGCAAGGCACGGACGTTCCCTTCAAAAACAGGCACACACGCACACACACACACACACACACACACACACACACACACACACACGCACCAGTCGCGACGGCGGCAACATCATGGCATGGGCCAGGCATGCGATGGGACTGGCGCGGTCACAGCCGTGTTGGCTGCTGACACCCACCATGCCATCGGCGCTTCCCGCGGCGCCCGGCACCGCCTGTGCAGCAGCCCCTGCGGGAGCGGCCGGTGCTCCGCGGGCCCCAGGGGCTCCGGCGACGGCGTCCCCCGCAGCAGTGCAGCCACTGCGCCCACAGCGGGGCCGGCGCCAGCAGGTGCGGCTACACTGGCGGACACCTCGGCGGCCGGCCGTGCGTGCCGGGGCGGACTTCCATCGGCAGCGACCCCCCGAGCGGGCACCTATGAGCGTGCTCTGGATGCTAAAGCCCGTGTGTATGTGGTTCAACATGTCTCTACCTTGACTGATGGGCAAGGCACGGACGTTCCCGTGCAACACACACACTCAACACACACACACACACACACACACACACACACACACACACACACACACACACATACATATGCACCTATAAACAATGGGTTCAAGTGCCCAGACCACCAGGAATGTGGCTGGCGTCCTGTACTCGTGTGCCCAGACAAATTGTGTGCACAAACTCTACGCATCCGGTAGAGGGCATGGACAAGGGGTAGAGGTGGAGAGGCTTAGTACGACAGTGTCAACATAACTAGAGCTGCGAGCACTTAGGTGCCTTCATGGCAGCGATTGATCCCATGTACTGGGATACTGAAACAATTCTGCACAATGCAGCGCTACAAGTACTATACACTGTCAGGCGGCCTGGCATCTGGCGTCTTCTTCGATCTCCTCAATGATGCCGGATATGACCCATGGACAGAAGTCTTTGTCATTAGATGGGTAAGAAGACCAGCAATTTCAGCAAGCACGATCAGCAAGCAAGCGGTTTTCTGGAACATCCCCTTCCTGTTGAGCAGGAGTAGACATTAATTCATAACAGCTTGTATGTATATTGATGGAGGGACTGTGCAATCCTCAGTTCTCATGCCGCAGCACTAACAGCTTCAAAATTCGCACCTCAAGCAGCAGCAGCGGCAGCGCTACCGATACCCTGCACGTGCATACGTACGTATAAGCTGAGCTAAGTAACACAGATCCTTACCTACTCGTACATATACAGTCCCCCTCGAAAGTCTTGACCTGTACGTATCTGTCCATATCGCCACGTCAGCACCGGCGGCGCCGACCACCGAGTGGTACAGTGGCGCATTTTTATGATATAAATAACTGAGAATATTCATTAATGCCTTGAGATATGATAGGTGGCGGAGGGGGAAGGGGGCTGCCTATTACGCTCATGATTCCGGTCTGCGCAGGTTCGAGCCCTGGGGGGCCCCTCGGTGGAAATATAACTGAGGGGGGGGGGGGGGGGGGGGTAAGGGGGGGACCGATGCAAATATTTTTAGGTTCTCCTACAAACCCTAGTACAGTGGCTTACTTACCGCGCGACCCGCGTCCCGATAAAAAGGCGGTGTACTCGCCCCGCGCGGGCGGATTTTCCCCGCCTAGGGGCCCGCTAGGCGCAGCCCAACAGCATAATATGGGAGAGTATTGATGGCCAGCAGCCCTACCACATACCCCGGAAGATTCCCTAGCAGGTCATATGGACCCACCCGCTGACTCGGGGGCTGCACCTCTGCGCAGTACGGGCTGAAGCCAGGCTCTACCAAGGGCGCATTGAATGCGGACATGCGCTGTAGGTGGGCTGGCTTTTGAGCAAGCCTTTATCGCAGTATCGGCCGTTTTGCGGGAACTGCTCACTTGCATGCGGACGGTGGGGAGAGCGCGCCTTTGTGAATGTGGTCTACGATGGTAGAGCTACCTCTTGGCGTGCATCCGTACAGATAGAACGCATATACGTGCGATATGAAAATTCGTGCCCTTGTGACATTGGGTTATCAAATTCATTACTAACCCTGAACAATGACACGCACATTATGGCATTTACAACGAGAGCCCAAGAAACGCCACTTAGGGCTCCCCCCACGCTTGATGTCGTGTTCACGTATGACACATGGACGGGCGCGGCCGGAAACGATCGAAGGTGAGGGCTCATAATGGGCCAATGTACAATTGATGCTTGATAAGGGGGGCAAGACTTTTGTGGGCAGGTGTATATGCACTATGTTCTAACAAAAAACAGTAGGGACCTATATATACAATTCGCGTCCGGTTTCCAGCCGGTCGATCTTGTCCCGGGCTGTAGAGGGCCTTTCTGATTGCCTTTTATTTTGGTGATTTCCGATATCGCCCTCTGCTGCTAGCTGATGTAATTAATCTTGTCCCGGGGGCGGAAAAAAAAACATTGTGCGCATGCTGCGCGCGCGTCTGCCCTAGTTTTGCTGCTCAGGCGGGGCACTTGCGCGCCTTGATGCGTCCGCCCGATGAGAGCAGCAGCGCCACGCCATCAGCTTCATGCGCCGGCAGCAGTGACAGCGCTGTGATCGTTTGTGCGGGTATGACCACACCCCCTGCTGTTAAACGCACTTCACAGCCACTGGCGGTCTGAAGTATGCTTGCAGACGGCTGAAGACCAGCGAGCACTACTCTGCCGACAGACAAGTCGACCTCGTCGAGAGAGGAAAGTTCGGCTGGGTTTCGATCCGCAATAAGCGCCGCGGCTGCCCACGTGGCAGAAACACACTAACGCAGATTCCCGATAGTTGTACTGGCACGATGGCGTCGTGGACTTCCCAAGTGTGCAAAGTGTCGCTCTTGCGGCTGCTGCTACTCGCCATGGCCACGGTCGCCGTTTCCGCGCGCGTGGTGCATGACGGTCCCAGGGGTGCAAGGGCAGGTTCGGGTGGATGGCAGGCCGCTTCTGTCGTGGCTTTTGGAGACATCACGAGCCCCGCAGGTGCGGATGCGGGACGAATGCTGTAGCTCGTTGTTGCGTGCCACAGTTTGTGCATATCATTTTGCGTCTGTGTGACTCCGTATGGGTGGTTTGTGTGTGTGGGGGGGGGGGGGGGGGGGGGGGGGGGGGGATTATAAGTGGAACGTTGACGAGCTGCATTTCACCTGTGCTGAACTTTCACCCCCGTTCAATCCCCATTGTTGCTACTTTTGAGCATTTAGTTTGGTACTTGCGTGTGCGCTTGCAGGCAAGGACTTCAGCGCAGTTTTGCACCCGTCGTGGGAGCCTCTTGGTTCAAGTGTGAGCGGCGGCACAGTGGTGGCCAATGGCAATTACTCCGATGCCACTCGGCACCCCAGCTTTTTTGGACAGCTGCGCGTGGAGAGCCTTGGCACTGCCGGCGATGCCCTGCAGGGCTATGCCGCCGGATTCCTTGAGGGCGCGCTCACTGCCAAGCGCATCTCACAGCACTATGGCAACCTGGAGTCGTGGTGGTCCGGTCAGGGGGAGGAGGTGCTCGCCAATGTGACGGCTTGGCTGGCGCAGCAGGACAAATTTGCCAGCGCTCTGGTGGACACCGCCTCTGAGGAGCGTGGCGTCGACTCTGTGCCTGCTCGCTTGCGCGTTGTCATGCGCCAGCTAGACGGCCTATCAGCTGGCTATGCCGCTGCTGTCGCTAACTCGACCGTGGCGTTGCGGAAGCTGGGCCGCCGAGAGCTGCACCTGCTCAATTCGGTACGTGCTTGCAGCTACACCTTTATGGCACCACCGCACTTCTGACGGGCTCTACAATCCATTGCCATGAGATGCACAGCTTAGGATGAACATGCTTTGCTGGGTCAGGTTGGCGACATGCTCGATCTCTTTGCCAAGGCCAGGTCCCCCATCCCGTGGGCCGGCATGGCACCTCATGAGGTGGTTTCCGCGATCGCAACTGCGGGCCACTGCAGTGCGCTGGTGAAGGTGACACCTGATCTGTCGGACATCCTGTTGGCGCACAGCTCTTGGTTCATCTACGGCAGCATGCTGCGTATCTATAAGCACTACACCCTCAATGTCGCCGTTGGTGCCATGCGCACGTCATCCTTCTCCAGCTACCCCGGCGTCCTCTCCTCTCTGGATGATTTTTACCTGCATGACACCGGACTGGTGCTTCTGCAGACCACAAACAGTGTGTTCAATGCAACTCTGTATGAGGAAGTGCGACCTGGGTCGCTGCTTGCATGGCAGCGAGTGAGGATTGCCAACATGGCCGCCAGCGGCACCGAGTGGGTGCAAGCCTTCTCACCTTTCAACAGCGGCACCTACAACAACCAATACATGGTGGTGGACCTCAAGCGCTTCCAGCGTGGCAAGGCATTGCTTGATGGCCTGCTCACGGTTGTGGAGCAGATGCCGGGAGTCGATGGCGTCATCAGTGCCGACATGACGCAGATCCTTGTCCTTGGATACTGGCCCTCCTTCAACGTCCCCTTCTTCGACCGTGTGTATCGCAACTCTGGGTACGATCCATACATTAGCTCTGGTTGCCCATCTGCAAACCTCAACATGTTTTACGTGACATGCCGACCACTGCTCTCAACAGTGCTGCTTTGTGCTGCATTTCCCCTTTCTGCTTTGTGCTGCTTGCAGATACCCTGAAGTTGTAGAGAACCTTGCGAGCCGGGGGCCGGAGTTTGCGGCTGCAGCAGAGGGGCTGAGCTACCAGGCGGCACCTCGCAGCAAGATATTCCGCCGCGACTCTGGGACTGTTATCGATCTGCAGTCGCTCAAGCACCTCATGCGTTACAATGGCTTCCCGAATGACCCGCTCTCTGGCGGCTCCCCGTTTGGTGCCATTTGCTCCCGTGGTGACCTTTCGAAGGATAAGCCGTCCCCTGTTGGGTGCTATGATAGCAAGGTATGGGCAATCCTGTGCCCATGCTTGTGCTAGAGTCAAGTTTGTTTCGCCTTGCCGGAATATATATAATCACTTCAGGTCTTTTTCAGGACCTCCCATCTGTTAAATGCGCACGGCAGGTAACCAATTACGACATGGCGTGGAGGCTGGAGGCAGAGGCTGTCAACGGACCAACCACTCAGGATGGACTCCCACCGTTCAGCTGGCAGCCGTTCACCAAGATGGCGCACGAGGGGCAACCCGATGTGTGGGATTTTGATTTCGAGTTGCAGTCCCCTCGGGACAATACCTCTGCGGTGTCGCCTGCCTCTCGTTTGAAGCCTGCAAGCATCCAATTATATTAAGGCTATCGTCCCAGGGGCGAAAAAAAATCAAGGCTATCACAGGGATGGCGCAGCATTAAAACAGTAATGTTGCCCTGCCCAAGATGACCCAATTGGATGTACGATTGAATCAGAGTTACGGAATTTATGTATAGTCTCATCAACCCTGGGCTTCACGACTGCACATCAGACACGCGCGGCAGCTGATGAAGCCGCCCAAAGAGCGGCGCTTAATCCCATGCTGTAACCCGCAACTCTGAAACTTTAAGCTTTGCTTTTTTTATTAATGTGCCAACAGTGACGGATGTCGAAATGCCCGCGCCCTTGTCTGCCATAATCTGGTCTTCAATTCATTGCATGCTACGGGCACAGCCGGCGTTGTGCGGGTTCATGTGGTCGGGCTGAAGGATATTCCTACCTGGCTCGCCCACGAACAAAATTGTAAGTCGCATAACAAATTTCAATCTGCCAGATCTGCTGCGCCGCAATGTGTCCAAACTTAATTTTGGGTCGTGCCTAAAACAGCGGGCTCCTTTCAGCGGGGGCTGGCTGCCTGCGCCGATGCAGCAGCTGGAATGGCCTGGTATCATGTGCTGGTTGAACGTACCGCCATCACGAGAGTTGGGATTTGAGGGAGGGGGGCATTTTGTCTCTGAGCAGCAATGAAATTGAATGATGTGAGGAAGGATGGCACGTGTGAGAGGAGGTGCTCACCACGGAATGCAGGGTGACTTACCCCAGCTCGGCGCATTAATTCAAGAAGATGCGCATGACTGTGACAGACAATGGGAACCTAATGGGGATGTCAGCCCTGCGTAAGACTGACGGCTTGTACAGGTACTTACTGCTGTTTCGTGATGTTTTTTTGCTAAAATGTATCCCATGATAACTATGCGATGCAGACTATCGCTGCCTGCTTGCGATACGAGCCCATGCCAAGCCATCATTCCGGCGAAGCTGACGAGTGCTGGTGCGAATCGCTGTGTGTGGACACTTGTGCAAGAAGGTTGAAGACAACGACGAATCGGCGGAGGGGTATGCGACGCGAGCGCGTAGCATGCTCCTCACGCGGAGCATGACGCGCCGGAGTTAAGCGCCATATTATGTGATTATGTGCGAGCTCGCGCACGACGCCGGCGGATGATATACTACCTGATTGCCTTTTATTTTGGTGATTTCCGATATCGCCTTCTGCTGCTAGCTCATGTAATTAGTTTATATATACTACCTTTTCTGACGATGCGACTTTTCAAAATTTAAAACGCCACGCGTCGTAAATCGCCCATCAGGTACTGGCACCCCGTACCGCCGACTGTAGACACTACCATACTGTAGCAGCGACTAGCGATCGCTACCCGTACGATGACGACGCTTCTGTTTGCGGCGGCGGGTCGTCAGATGCGCGGATCATGATGATGCGCGGTAGTCGCCTCTTCATCTGCAACCATCGCATCTAAACTACAGGTACCCGCAATGCACTAACCGTACACGTCGCAGGTAGTACTGTAATTCATGGGTTCACACAATCATGCATCTGTATCATACAGCGACTATACATACGTGATATTTTTATATATAGTAAATGTAATATGAAGTAGTATACACTGGCGGTACCATATATACAGGATGTATCATAGGGAGGCGCAAAAATATGTCGGCGTATGGTCGCTAATATAATAGGGTCTATGCCGGTACATAAATAAAAATCCCACGGCATAGCAAAACAACAAGAATAACAAAAGCCCACATCAATGTAACGTTCTATAACGGCGTTTACATTCCCTAATAAGGATATGACTTCGCGTTGCCCCATGACGGATGAGTTCGAAGCAGCAGATCTACGCGGGTACCTGTACCTGTAGTTGAGCTACAGGCAACCCCCCAAAACTCGGCCGGAAAAAGTGGCACGTACCTGTATGTTCTCAGAAAATCCCGCCATGCGAGTGTAGTTGAGCTTACGCGCCTGGCGCCATGATTGGGGCTAGTGTCGCACACACCACACTTATCACGACTGCCCCTCCGCGAGATTATCCCATCTGTTCCCATGGCTGTTTCGGGAGCGAAGGTCGCGGGGCGCACGGGCGCATCGCCGCATCCCCCCTGCTGGGCCAGCCCCACCCGCGATGCCGGTAAACCTGTAATCCTTACTACAAGTCAGGATACCGGAGCGGAGCATGGGTCTGGGATATGCATGCCACTCCGCAGTACTTACGTATTAGGAGGTTGCTTGGGTTGGTAGTTGCGACCAACACACCGTACAAGCAGAACGCGTGATGCCTGCAGCCGGCCGCGCCGGCCGCGCGCCGTTTCGTCATCAATTTGTGCTATATACTATTCATCGTCGAGCTTGTGGGCGACGCCACCTGGCAGGGTTGCACGCCCCTTCGCGTTATTGCGCGTAGTCGAGTCGGCGCGCTTCACAACTGCCATTAGCAACTCAAACCCCCGCTGCGCTATATCAAGCACCGCCTCATTTCGGAAGAGCCAGCTTGCAATATTGTATCCGCAAACAAATGGCGCAAGCTCGATCATTGGCTGGCTGAGGACGCACATACAACCCCGCGTGTTTGTAGAAAACGAACTGATATAAAAGGTCGCGCCGGGGAGCAGCAGTCAGGCAAACATCTGCTTATTGAAGGAAACGTCGGCGGTGGGCGCACACCAGGGCTGCGCCGGGACGTCGAAGGCTGCTGTACCCAAACTTGGTGAGATATTCCACCTGCAGTGGAGGCTCAAGCGTGCGGGTGCAAGCCGCGCTTTGTTGGAAACACGCAGAAGCGCTCCCGCGACGAGAGTCGTCAGTAGCTCGCTCTCGGCGATCGTGCCGAGGTCGACCTGGTACCTGTACACCTGCTTGTGGGAAAACGCAGCAGTGCTACGGCACAATGCCGAACGTCGCGACAATGAACAATATTCCATACATATCTATCACGTAACAATAACGAAATCGAGGGATTGCGCCGATCTTGCAATAACGAGTCGTTGCGCCTGCGAGTCCGCGAACCCGGTTCGTCGCCGAGTGGTTAAACGCCCCTCACCGCCGGTCACCATGTCTTCCCTTCAGAGCGAACGTGAGGCAGCCGCAGTATCTGGTGCTGCGGCACCTACCCCTTCAGAAGGGTTCAACATCCCAAAAAGCACCTAGGACTCGGGAAGGAATAATAAGCTGCAATAAACTGCGAATATCGCCCTCCCAGTACCTGAACGCAGGAGACACTGCTGGGGAAACCATGCTCCCGATTCGTCGCTGAGCCACCCTCCCTTCGTCGCCTCGGTGCCCCTCCACAGTCGCGATGTCGGCCCGCTCGCGTCTGGCCGTTGCGAGTCTAGCATTTTTACTTCTCGCAAGTGGGGGGGCTGCGGTGAACCTCGTGGCGCCGGACCGCCTGCCAGCCGGGCAGCTCACGGGGGTCATGGCGCTTGACGCCACGCCGGGGCGGACATATTTCGCGAGGTGAGAACCCCGCCTGCGACGTGCACCTTCTTCCCAACGGTAGTTACCCTTTAACGGGTGTCCGTTCTACCGCCTTTCGACTTCATTTCTCAAAACCAGTCCGGGCCCTGCCCGGCTGCCCCTTCACGTGTCGTGTCTTTTTGAAAATGCCTGTCAGTCTAACAGATTCGCGGGCTCCCAATTTTCTTCCTTTTTTCAGACTGCGGGACAGCTCAGGGGAGACCGCGGCCGTCCAGTCAGACAGCGTGCTGGCGGAAAGCGGATTTTTGCAGCTGGACTTGCCGGTGGGCGCTGCAACAGGGCCGCGTGTGCTGGAGCTGCTGCAGATGCCAGCCAATGGCCGGGGAGGGGGAGCCAGAGGTGCTGCTCTCCAAGGATGTGGAGGTGGAGGGCGCTGAGCCCTGGCTGTTCCTGGAGAGCGACAAGCCAGGTGCGCCCCCACCCAATTTCCCTAGTTTCTTTCCACCTTTACTGATCACATGTGTAGCACTCCCAGATGTTTCGGTAGACGGGCGCCAGTTGCATGCCGCGTTGCTGAATTATCCATTGCGGCGCTGTAGTCTACAAGACCGGCTCGACCATCCACGTGCGGGCACTATGCCTGATGCCAGACCTCAAGCCGTGTGCTGACGCGCCATCCATCCGCCTCGTGCTGAAGAACCCGGACAACATCAAGGTCCCCCCCCCCCCCCCCCCCCCCCGCCTCCCCCCGTCCACCTCTGGCACCACATGCCTCTTAAAACGCCAGTGATATGCCGCCTTTCCGGGGAGGCGCTGACGCCTTTCAACCTCGCACGCAGGTGTATGCCGCCCAGGCAGAGGCACTGGGAGGCTCCGGGGTGGCCCAGGGCAGCCTGCCCTTGGATGAACGCGCCCCGCTGGGCGAGTACGTGATTGTCGCGGAGGATGTGTCCAACCCGGGACTGCAGGCGGAGCTGGAGGTGCTTGTGGAGGAGTATGTGCTGCCAAAGTTTGCGGTGAGCCCCTGCCGGGCTTGTCTGTGGATCTGTCAGCTCCAGGCGGCGGGCATCCATCTGGCGGGGCTCGCGCCTGTGGCAGCGCCTACTACTGCCCCTGCTGTGTGCGTGACCTCTTTCTCTCCACTGCCCGGCAGGTGTCCATCACGCCAGTGGAGCAATTCCTGCTGCCCAGGAGCAACAACGTTCTCTCAGGCGCCATCAGCGCAGTCTACTCGTACGGCGAGCAGGTGCGTGGCAGCGCGGTGATCCGCGCCACTTTCGAGAAGAGCTGCAACTTCCCCTACTGGTTTGCCGGGAGGGACTTTGGCCGCAGAGGTGCACCCCCCAGGCCGAACCCCCTGACCACCTGCCCAGGCTGCAACCACGCGTTGGCGCGGCTGACACTTACCCCCTATCTGCCCTCCCGCCGTGCCTCTGTGACTCGTCAGGCAGCCAGGGAAGACTGCCGCACCCGCAGGAGGAGTGCGGTGAGGTTGTGCTGGCGGAGAAGACGGTCCGTGACTTCAACGGGTCGCACAGCTTTGAGCTGAATCTGGGCGAGACCGAGCTGTCGGGATACAACACGAATGTGGAGCTGTCCGTTGCTGTAACTGAGACAGCCACCGGTAACCCCCCCTTATCCTTGCCCCCTGCCGAACGCCCGCCCAAAAAGCTCGCAACAATGCTGGCTGGATTGGCGCTGACTTCCAGGGCATCCTGCGGCACCCCTGCAGGCACACAGATAAACTCCACTGCCAGCGTCCCAGTGGAGCGCAACCAGGACTCGCAAGTGACCGTGTCCAGCCCGGAGTCGTTTCAGCCGGGGCTGCCGGTCCCTGTGACTGTGGAGAGTCGCAACCCAGATGGCTCGCCAGACGATGGCCAGTTCCTGGTGTGTGGCGCGGCGCTCTCCTCTGCAGGCTGTAACCCATCCACAGCTGGCTGACCCCGCTGGTCGAGCATGGCTGGGCATCAGCACTGACGGCCACAGCACTCTGTGGTACGCAGGTGTCTCTGACCTTCAGGCCCTCTGGCTGGCGTCTCCGGATCGAGGAGACCGTTGTCGAGGAGTGGGTGACCACAACGGATGGAGTGGCGACTGTGGAGCTTCTCGCGCCCCCAGTGACGCCCTGCTGCCTGGTGGGCTCGGCCCCACATCCTCGTCATGCCCCCCTCCTCCCAAATCTGAATGACTTTCCTCTCTACAGGCTGTGCTGAGCTCTCAATGCATATGCCCACGTTGCTGCCTGCAGGATGCTGTGGAGCTCGCAGCGGAGTCTGACGAGGGCCTCGAGAGTCTATTTGGCCCCGAGTCGTGCTGCTGGGGCACCGTCACCCCCATCGTCAGCCGTGGTGATGGCACGAAGAAAGATGTGATCCGCGCTGCCGCCGAGTACGGGGACTGCATCCAGCCCGCGTATCCACCTGCAGCGTCGTACCTGTCGGTGCGTCCCAAGCCCGAGGCCGCTGGCTCGCGCCAGCTTGAGCTGCTCTTCACGGAAGACATCCGCAGCCGGTGCGCTCCCCTACCAGTGCTAATCCCCATCAGCCAGGGGATTTTGTGGCCCCTCTGCCAGGCAACTTAGAGCACCGCACCACCGTGCTGCCAGTCCTGAAGTGGTGCTAGGAGCTGACCGCCGATCCTGCCGCTAATCGGTGTGCGGTTTCTCGCCAGGGATGTCGTGTACATGGTGACCTCTGCCAACGGGCTGATTACCAGCGGCAAGGTGGATACCGAAGACTTCGCCTACGATGCAGAGGACGGCTACGGCCGCGGCACCTTCTCCTTGCCCCTATCTGAGCGCCTGATCCCAGAGGCCCATGTCCTCGTGGCGGTCCCTGCTGCTAACGGCACCTTGCTGGCGGATGAGACGAAATTCGAGGTAGACCTGTCCCTGCTGTCGTCACAGCCAGTGGACCTGGAGGTGCAGTCCATCATTGTCGACGACGAGAGGTTTGCCCTGCTGTCCTGGCCGCCGCGTCTGCCTCCTGCTTTGCCGACCCCCACTGCTCGTGATCCTTTGTGCTTCCAGGACTTGTTTCCATCCTCATGTGATTGCCCCTGTTTTCCGGCCATCCGTCCCCTGTTGCTGAGCAGCCATGTCTTCCCGCCGGTAGGGACTACGTGGTGCCCGGCGAGCGCGTGAAGATCAGCGGCTCGGCGGACCCCGGCTCGCTGCTCTTCCTGGGCGCCGTCGACAGGTCTGTATCCTTCCTGAGCGACAAGGACACCCGTGTCTCCGCCTCCAGGATCTACAGCGCCCTCAAGGACCAGGTGCAGATCCCTGCTGTCGCTGCCCTTGTTGCATCGGCTGCAAATGTTGGCAGCCTTTCAGTCTGTTACTTTGGAGCCGCCCTCCTCTCCACAGCACACTCTAAACATCCAACTATGGCTTTCCTTACAGGTGAGCAGGGACACTGCCAAGCCGGATCCGTGGGGGCCTCCTGGCCCCGAGGAGTGCTGGCACATCCGCGCCTTCAGCGCTGCCGGCCTGGCGCTCGACCTCAGCGCTGCCTCGCCCCGTGAGCGCCGCCTGTGCTTCATCGACGGCGGCTTTGATCCACGCTACGCCATGCCTTCGTGTGGCGGCTATGGGCAACCCACCTTTGTGGCATTCGCAATGAATGCTGCCCCTCAGATGATGATGCGCTCTGCCGAGGTCTCCGTTTCCAGTAATGGTATGAAGGGCGAAGAAGAGGACAGCGGCTCTAAGCGCCGCCAGCAGCGCACCCTGCGTCAGGCGTTTCCAGAAACCTGGGTTTGGGCTACTGCCGATGTTGATGCCAACGGCAACGCTGTGATGTTCTCCTCGGCGCCTGACACCATCACCACCTGGGACGTCTCTGGCTTTGCGCTCAGCCCCAGCGCGGGTCTGGGGCTGCCGCTGGGCTCCGCCGAGCTGCGTGTGTTCAAGCCCCTGTTTGTGGACCTCAAGCTTCCGTACAGGGTGGTGCGTGGGGAGGTGCTGGAGGTCGTGATGACAGTCTTCAACTACATGAGCTGGCCGCAGGCCATCAACCTCGTGCTCCGGGGCAGTGGTGGCGCAGTGGTGCCGCTGGACGCCGCCAACCAGGCGCTCACCGTGGCTGCCAACAGCGCAGGCTCACGCACGGCAATGCTCACATTCGAGGAGGTGGGCACCGCGACGCTGGAGCTGTACGGCATCAGCACTTCCTCGCCGCAGAGTGACGCAGTGAAGCGCGGGCTGAAGGTGGTGCCAGAGGGTGTAGCGGACAGCCGCACCCTGAGCGTCGTCCTGCAGCCGTCCGAGGCACCGGGTGCCCAGCAGGAGGTGGTCTTGCCCGCGCACGACACCTCCGCGACGCCCCCGGTGGCCGGCTCCCTGTACTCGCGCCTCACACTCTCGGGCGACCTCATGGGTCCCAGCCTGGAAGGGCTGGACAGTCTGGTGCGCCTGCCGTCTGGCTGCGGCGAGCAGAACATGATCCTGATGGCGCCCAATGTGTACATCATCAACTACCTGGATGCCAAGCGGGATGTGCGGTCTGAGCTGCGCGAGCGCGCCCTCGCCTTCATACAGGTCTGCGCCGCGTCTGCAACCGGCCACGTGCCTGAGCTCATTCCCGTCATCGCATTGCTCTTCCATTTTCCCGAGCTGGTCACTGACTCTGTGCTTCATCCCTAACCACCCATCCTACGATACACAGACGGGTTACTCGCGGGAGCTGCAGTACCGCCACCCCGACGGGTCATTCAGCGCCTTTGGCGAGCAAGACGACAGCGGTTCCACCTGGCTGACAGCCTTTGTTCTGAAGGTGCGGCGGGCCACCCTCAGCCCCCCCCTTGCGCCAGTATACACCTGCTGCCCTCTGCCTACCCCAGCCCATCCCGCCATGCAACTCATTCCTAGATGTTCCCGTGCCGCGCAGGTCTTTGCCCAAGCGCACGGTTCGGGGCTGGTGGAGGTGGACGCAGACATCGCGTCGGACGCCGCCACGTGGCTGCTGGCGCACCAGGCCAAGAATGGCTCCTTCGCATCCGTCGGCCGGGTCATCCACGGCGACATGATGGGTGGTGTGGGCGAGGACCCTGCCTCTGGAGAGGTCGGCCTCACGGCCTTCGTGGCCACGGCGCTACTGGAGGCTCGCGCCGCAGGACTGGTGGGACAACCTGGCGGACGAGCCGCTGTCGTCATCACTGGCCTACCTGCAGGCCCGCCTGCAGCAGGCCACCGCCATGTCGAACTACGCCTCCGTGCTGTCGGTGCACAGCCTCACACTGGCGCACACCCAGGGCCTGGGCGACCCCCTGATGGCCGCCGGCGTCACAGACCTGCTGCGCTCACTGGCCGTGGTTGGACGGCGAGTTCACCCACTGGGCGCCTCGCGCGAAGCCCAGCGACGCGTCCCAAGGTTGAGGATGAGGGGAAGCCTGCCCGCCGCGCCTACTCTGTGGCGGACGCCTCAGGCCCCGAGGTGGAGATGACGGGCTACGCGCTGCATGCACTCGTGCTCGCGGAGCAGGGCCTGGAGGAGGGCCTGCCGAGTGTGCGCTGGCTGCTTTCCGAGCGCTCTGACACTGGCGGCTGGAAGTCCACCCAGGTCAGTTGGCACGATTGGTGCTGCCTGCCTCTGTCTTTCCGTATTGAGTTGGATGTTAGTCACATATCAGCGCTGAGTTATAGCGATATTGTGATGACTGAATTGCAACAACTTTGCTCTCTCATTTACCTTCAAAGAATAATAGCGCGAGTGGTAACTGACAGTACCGATTGCAGGAATAACTGTGCATATACTAGTGCATGCTACATACGACGCCTCACTGTATACTGACAGTTTTGTGGTGGTGTGCTTTCGGCCCTGGCTGCGCACAGGATACCATCGTGGCGCTGGAGGGCCTGGCATCCTACGCAGCGGAGGTGTCCGCTGACCCGCCGGAGATGACCATCACCGTCGTGTCGGGAAGCGGAGAGCCGCAGGAGCTGCGCCTGAGCGCAGACAACGCGGACGTGGTGCAGCACCTGGACCTGGAGCCCGGGGCGGCGGTCTCTGTGGTGGCCAGCGGCACCGGCATGGCTGTGCTTACCCTTACCACCGCCTGGCACTCGACCGTGGAGCCGCAAGCCCCAGCCCTGGAGATCGCCGGTGAGGCGCTGGCGCTCCAGGATGGCACGCTCGAGGCCGCCATCACGCTGCGCCGCACCGCTGGCCCGGCTCAGAGCGGCATGATGGTGGCGGAGATCGGCCTCTTCAGCGGGTACGCCGCCGAGCCAGCGTCCATCGAGGCGCTGATGTCGGCATGCGAGGGGCATGTGAAGCGCGTGGAGACGCCCGCGGACGGGCGCGTCGTGGTGTACCTGGAGGAGCTGCCCGCCGGGGAGGCGTGCCGCCTCGCGGTGGCTCTCACCCGCGAGGTCATGGTGGACAACGTGAAGGCCGCACCCGTGGAGGCGTACTACTACTACACGCCGGACCGGCGCGGCAGCGCTCTGCTGCAGCCACCGCCGGTAGAGCGGCCGCTGAAACCCATGCCGCAACCTACAACTGTGGAATTAGGGCTGCACCTTGCTGTTGTTTTTTGGACGCTCTTAGTTGCTGCGCTTGTTGATGCGCATAGTCGCTGCTGGTATACGTATCCTTTCTTCTCAAGGCGTCCACTCCTGTCGCCGCTGGACATGCCACTTCCTGGTATGTTCCCAGCCTTGCAGGAGCCGAGCTCCTCTGCGCGAGTCCACAAGCTGCCGCAGCAGCAGCAACACTAGCTTTGCGCCCTGCTTCGGCGCCTAGGTTGCCCTCTATCCTTCCTGTACATACCTGCGCTGTAAACATGCTGCTGCATTTGTCTGTTGGCCACACCCCTGTCAAATTGCAGGCACCGAGATGCAGATTTGGCCCCCATTTACCATGTTTCTGCATTAGCAGATCCTCGCCAGATCTGCCTCCGATCCTGGTTGTCCACCGTTTCTCGAGAGGGGGGGGCGTTGTGCCCGTCCGACGGCAATGAAGCCCTTCGTACCTCGCATCTTCGCTCATCAAGGTGTCAAGCTCCACGCGGCTATCTACCAATACACTCCACATCGGCGCGCCGATGAGCACAAGCTGCTACTGGTACAGTTTGCAGGTGGCCCAGCACAATTCGATACACGTATGTTACGTGAATAATGTTCACCATGCAAATACTGTATTTTGTGGTTCAGTATATCGCGAACCCGCGCGCGGGCGGCGGCGCGCGCGCGGACGATCGTCCATTCATATTGGTAGTGCCGTAGTCGCAGTAGGCGGTACATGTACAGTAGCAGTTGTGCATTTCTTTACATCAGTGCTTGACATATCCGCACTACTGAAAGAACATTTAACAGAACTAAAAGCAACTATGAAAGGTTGCCAGCAACAGAGAGACGTAAGCCTGAAACCAAAATCAAGGAAGAGGAGGCCAGGGAGCCAAGAACCAAGGAAGAGCCAAGGGAGCCACGAAGTCGCCAATGAAGCTGCCAGGAACCAAATAAGGGTCAAGGGAAGCAATGAAGCCAAGGAACGGCCAGAGAGACCGAAAGGGAAACATAGCAGTCATCCGTCACCACTTGCTGTATATAATAAAAGGATTGCGTACAGCATTTATAGTCCTGACGTCTGCTAGACGGAGGATGGAACATATATGTGTGTGTGTGTGTGTGTGTGTGTGTGTGTGTGTGTGTGTGTGTGTGTGTGTGTGTGTGTGTGTGTGACGACTGCTACAGTCGCTACTACCTGCTGAAGTACAGGGACGACAGGGAACAATCGATGTATATTCTGTTGTGTATAGGTCGTGCTGTGATGCTCCTATTAGATACTATTGGCCGGGCTGCAATAACTTCGTACAGTATAAGGATTTTACTTATAATACTCAAGATGTAATCCTAAGCATATAAATAGTCCTTACATTGCGTGACGACGACGAGGACTACGTATTGCCAAAACCTTACATCATGTACAGCGTAATCGATCTATATGTAGGTGCCGCATTACCGGTATTTGGCAGGGGGGGGGGGGGGGGGGGGGTTTAATTAATAATAGTATTTTGCCACCATTAGTTACCAATTTACCATTGCCGGTAATTTCCTGGCGGAATAAGTAATGTGTATATATATGCGTGCGGAGCTGTGGCAGACTCGGGTGTATAAATGCTGAAATTGGGAGGGAGAGAGATGGATGCAACGATATCGAAGTTCAACTACGTACAAACTGGAGTTGGCAGTCATGGGCCTGCCCGGTACGAGGCGCGCTTGCTGAGGCCAACAAAAGGCATCCAAAAGGTATGTACGCCTAGACGTTGCATGGCAGAAGATCAACCCTTGATGTCAACCCTCTGACACTACGGAGAAGGCGATCATGAAGTGCAAGGCGGCAGAATGCCCTCTCGTGATAAACCAACTACGGCAAGTGCGGCACTAATTTGAAGGAGAATGCTCTCCGCATGCATGCTGTCTTGCTCCCCCGCCAATTGTTATAATTGTAGAGTGCATGAACTCTACTGTCCATAAGCGAGTGGTCAGAAAAGGCCGTGCTTATGTGAAGCATGACAATGTGGTCAAGCTCTTGTTCTGCTATGTCCATCTCCACTTGCTTGAAAATCCTGACAAGGGTGTGTCGTTGAATATGATAGTAGAGGATGCCTCGGTAGGTGCCATTGAGGTTGGTGAGTCAGGCTCGCTGAGCGGGGCGCAGCACCCCCAGGCAATGATGTCACTGATCAGGAGTGATGCAAGCAAGGATGTTAGAATTGCACATGCAACTTTCCCAACAGACGACTCTTTGATATCTCCGATGTGTTATGCAAGCTCATCAGTTATGCATTTTGCACTTTCATCCAGCGATGTACTACTCAGCAGTTACTTTAACACCGGGGTATAAGTATAAAGCTGAGAGGCGGATAGAGTAACTATTGATAGTGAAGACCTGCTATCGTGTTTTTTTAATATTTCAGTAATGTACTCGCGGCACCTATATCTATAATATATGTATATGTACACGCAGATATAATACACACGTACACTAAGGAATGCTTTTATAAATAGACCTGTAGCGATATCGTTATATATACGATGACTACTACCCGTATGCGACTACGTGTGCCCGCGCGCCCGTGGCTCGGCTCGGGAAGAAAGAATAAAGGTGCAGCCGCGATATATCATCGCAAAATCGCCGATCGTCGGCGCCGCGATATCGTGCAAACGTCTCGTATAGGGCGTCGTGTCGTGGGAGACACAGCAGAGAACCCTCTGGCAGGTCGCCGAGACGCCGACGACGGGTTTGTCCCCCCATGCTGCGTCAAGTAGGGTATTAGCGCCCTTGTGGAGACGGCCGGCGAGAGGACTGAGGAGCCGCGGCTGGCGAGCGGGAGGCCCTCGAGTCGGGTGAGCCGGGGGGACGAGGGAGGCGCGACTGATCCACGCTCGCGAAAACCAAATAATGACTGGGGACGACAGCCGCCATCTCGAAGCCTTGTTGGTCCCCCGTGATCATCGAGGCCTGAGTGGCTAAGACTGATGGCTATGCGACCAGGGGTATGTTAGAGTAGTACAGATAACATTGAGGCGGGCCTTTTTTCTTAGGCTCCTGCTACTGCTGATGCTGCTACTGGCCGACCAGCTGCTACTGCTGCTGCTTGGGGTGGGGTTCCTCATGGCACGTTGATCCTCAGGGCGATCGATAGGTTCAATGCAGCCGCAGGGGCAGCAGGCGAGGCCACTTCCTGCTGATCGCGCTGCTCCGCAGCCTGGCGTCCCTTTCCGGGATGGCCACCAGCGGCTGCACCACATTCCCTGCCTACCCAAAGCATCCGGGGACCGGAGCCCAGCGAGCCTGAGGCGCCGCTGCCCCTGTCCCGCAGGATCAGCCGCAGCAGGTATAGACCGGCAACGCGCCACGGGACATCGAGAGACGGCATGGCGGCCCGGCGAAGCCTCTTCTCGCTCCTGTCCAAGGCAGCGCAGGCGGCCCCGGGGCAGCTGGCGCTCGTCTCCCCCTTCCAGCCCGGCCCCCTGGAGGCGCTGACCTTTGCCCAGCTCCGCAGCGCCGCGGGCGCCCTCTCCGGGTTCCTGAGGGAGCTCGGCCTGGGGCGCCGCCCTGGCGAGGTGCTCGTCTCCGACCTGCCCAACACCGCCGAGAACGTGCTGCTGCAGCTCGCCTGCTCCCGGCTCGGCGTGGCGTACGGGACCGCCAAGGATGCGGCGGGCCTCGCGGCGCTGGCCGAGGCGGGGCGGGCGGTGCGGGGCGTCGCCGCGGCGACCCCGGACTCGTGGCTGCTGTCCGCCGCGCCCGCGGGGCTCGACCCCCTCCTGGGGACGGAGATGGCGGAGATGCTGCGGGAGGCGGTGGAGGCCGGGGACAACACCTTCGTGGACGAGGGGGCAGACGGCCCCGCGGCAGGAGGGGGCGCCGCCGAGGACCTGCCGCACGCCTACTTTGGCAGCACCAGGCCGCTGATGGCCTCCGCCCTGGTCGACTGCGGGGAGGCGGCGGCCGCCAAGCTGGGCCTCGGCCCCGCGGATGCCGTCTGCGTCGGCATCACCCTCTGCCACCAGTTCGGGATCGGGAGCGGCGTCGGCGCCGCGCTGGCGTCGGGGGCCAAGCTCGTCCTGCCTGCGGTGGGGGGCATCCGGGGCTGCGGGGTCCCGAGCGAGAGGGCCGAGGCGACGCTGCAGGTGCTGCGCGACCACCAGGTCACCTGCCTCTTCGCCGACACCCACGTGGTGAACGAGCTGCGCCGGGTTCTGCCCCCGGAGGTGCCGAGCAGGCTGGCGCTGCGCAAAGGGCGTCGTCAAGACGGGCAGCGGGGCCGACTTCCTGGACGAGAGGGCCGCCTTGGCGGGGGCGTCCCTGTGGACCATGGGCAAGGCTCCCTGAGCCCGCCCGCCCCTGTGCCTGAGCGCGCCCCGCTTGGCTGAAACAGCCATCGCAGCGTAAGCGCGCAATGCGGGCGCGCGCGCCGGCGTTCCGACGCCACAAGGCCCTCCGGCCCGCGCAGCTGTCGCAGTGCGCCCCACATGTGATGCCCGTGACCTTCACCCCGCTCCTAGCGAGTGTACCCCATGTGAACTATGTGTTGAACGGCACATTCAGCAGCAGTGTGGCGCATCGCCTTCATTGATGGAGAGCGCGCATGCTGTTGCAGTACTGGTGGCCAGGCGCAACATCCGTGCAAGTATATAAACACGGGTATCCGGATACCCGATGAACGGGCACGCGCTCTTTGGGTTCCCGTAGTGTGTTGTATGCTACTGCTGTACATACAGAACTCACCAGTCTCTCAGCATGGAAGCTCGGGAATCAGAAATACAAATAAAAGAGAATGTCAAGAAGACCGCCGAATAGTACCAGATTAGAATAGAAATAGACAATAACACGCTGGAAGGGTGGCAACACAAGGCCGTGCACCGCCGCTTAAAAATATCGCCATCTGCGCTCTGTATCCATGCCGTAGCAAACGACGATGCTGCTGACCGCTGCTAATAGCAAAACACTACACGTCATCCCACATGACTCCTGTTTAGTGTTATATAATGGTTACTGTTATTCCCCCATGATGTAAGTCGCGCTTGAACTCACAATTAACATTACAGCGTGCCCGCAGTACCTTGTCTGGTATGGGTCCACGACAGGTCAGTCCCCAGCGCGCTCTTTGCCGGGTTACCTTTTTCCTTGTGGACAAGTGTAGTGATGAGGTGCGGCGATGACTTGTGATGAGCAAGCCGGAAACACCACCACACCTCATCAGGCGCTACTCGGCTAGACGGTCACACCCGCAACTATACTGCTCACTGACAATTGCTAAGAGAGGTGAGACGGCTGGAATGATCACTGATGCGAATGTAGCCTTCCCATTTGTATCAATTCTCTATCAATCATCGTTCCGGGGTAACTTTCTCTACAACTAGCAGCGCCGCCCATTCAGATTCCGGACGGCCAAGTCCATGGCGGCGACACAGCATGCGTGTCCCAATCATGGAACAAATAACAGAACAGCAGTCACCCGCCACTGCACTTGCCTTCCCCGAAGCTGGGACTCGGGCCATGGCACCATTGGAACCGCACCGCACCGCACATTTTATGTCAAGACTGTACAATGGGGCCGGTGAATGGGGTCCCGCCATTCGGCCCTGCCCGCTACCCAGCCACGGCTGCCTGGAGTGTCTACGGTGCCGATGGGTGGCACGTGTTGGGGCGGGAGCAACTGGAGCGCGGCCCGCGCGGGGGCGAAAAAATCATGTTGGCAGACAACGGCTGGGCTTTATTGACCGGTCATGGGGCACTGCTGGGACCAACTCACGAACTGAGCGAGGCTTCGTGCCCCGCGCGTATCCGCGCCCCTCACCTGTGCGCGCCCAGCAGGCCGCTGTGCCCCACGATTTCGGAGACCTCGACCGTGAGGTGCGTCAGCTTGGCGCGCCCGTATACGGCTCGAACCTGCCCCAGGATGGCCTGCGTGTCGCTACCCGGCGCGACGCCCAGCTGCACCACCCCGCACGCCACGTCCGGCGTGTGGCACCAAAAGTGCGAGCCCAGCAGCGCCGCGACGCCGGGCAGCTGCTCCAGCTGCCGCTGGCACAGCGCGAGCGCTCGCGCCTTGGCGCGCGGCACGCGCAGCAGGAGCACCTCCGCGGTCTGCTGGATCAGCGGGACGACCGACGCCATGGTGCAGACGGAGATGAAGAACGAGGCGATGGGGTCGGCCCAGTTCCACCCGAGGTACTTGATGCACAGCACGCTGACGATGACGCTGACCGAGCCCAGTGTGTCCGCCAGTATGTGCAGGAACACGGCGCGCATGTTGTGGTCGTGGATCTCGTGGCACTCGTCGTCATCGTCGCTGCTGCTGTCGCCGTGGCCGTGGCCGTGCCCATGGTCGTGCCCATGGTCGTGCGCCTCGTGGCAGCACACCAACCCTATCACGTTCACCACCAGGCCGAGGATGCTGACGAGCAGCAGGCCGTCCGTGGACAGCGTGGGCGGCTCCATCAGGCGCTCCACGCTCTCCAGCAGGATCTCCAGCGCGACGAATATCTGACCGAGGTGGCACAGGTCTTAGGGCTCGTGGTTTAGGGTTTAAGGGCCTAAACCCTAACCATAACCCTACAACCAGTGATTCTAAACGCCGTTGGTGCGTGGCACGGATACACATGCCACTCCGTGCGCGACTCGATGCGCCTCGACGACGCGACTCGATGCATGCGACTCCGTATATGCGACTCGATGCGACTCGACGTGTTTGCTGCGGTGGTGGCGGGACTATTAAAATACGAGTACGGTATACTACGGGTTAGCACGAGTACGATGTGTTGGCGGTACGAGGTGTTCCTGAGACTACGACGAGGAGTGTATGTGCGCTGTAATGCTGCCGTATGGCAAGCGTTGTGACAATGCGACTCGATGCGCCTCGGCGATGTGACTCGATGCATGCGACTCCATATATGCGACTCGATGCGACTCGACGGGTTTGCTGCGGTGGTGGCCTGACGATTGTATTTGCGTACGGTATACCACGGGTCAGGACGAGTAAGATGTGTACAAGTGCTGGCACGATATGTTCCTGAGACTACGACGATGAGCATATGTGCGCTACAATTCTGCCGTGTGGCAAGCGTTGTGACAGCCTTGTAACAATTCGGTCATTCTCAACAACCGAAGCCTATTGTCTTTGCACCACCACTGCGCACCACCTGTGCTTTTGTGTCTCCAAGGAGGAGACTGTCTCAGAGGCATAGGGAATGGCAGGCTCCCGGGGTGGCAAGGGGGCGAGGCGCACCAGCAGGATGCCGTTGGCGAAGCCGGCGAGCGACTCCACTCGGCCGTAGCCAAAGGTGAACGTGGAGTCCGGCGGCAGCGTGGCCATGTGGGCTGCGTACAGGCCGATGGAGAGGCTGGCGTTGTCGAACAGCATGTGGCAGCTGTCGGAGAGCAGGCCCAGGTTGTTGTTGACTGCGGCGTAGCCAAACTCCACAAACATGAGCGCGGTGTTGATGGACAGGAAGGTCATGAGGCGTGTCTGCTTGCCGCCGCCCGCCATGCTGTCGGCGCCCTTCAGCAGGGAGCGCACGAAGCTCATGAAGACGGAGGGCTGGCCGCCCTTGGCGGCCTTGGTGCGCTCCAGGCCATCGAAGAGGTCGTGCAGGGCCTGGCTCTGCAGCCGCAGCGCACACAGCGGAGCCGTCAGCCCTCCTGTGCCCACGCTTCTTCCCACTCGGACGCGCGCGCACCGCCGCCTCCGGGCGCTGGATGACTCCGAGAGGCAGCACGCGAAAGGCGACACACCGCTTGCATGAACAGCCCCGGGCGCATACATACCCGAGTGGCGATATGGATCTAATCTAGTACAAAATCCGGCCAGGGGAATCAGCTCCAGCGTCACCCGGCACCGCGACTGTGGCTGTGAAACAGGTGCTACCACCGTCCGCATGTGTAATGTCGCGGCGCTGTTGCAAGGCCCTCTTCACTCTGACGCCCCGTTCAGTGCACTATATATGTGACACTGATACTACGCTGCCGCAGTTACAGCGACACTTGTTTGCTAATCGGGTGCTGCGGGCTGTACGATTGTACCTGGGTCAGCATTCAGGGAATGCCCGTCCGACGCATCACTGGGGTCACCTGTCCATATCCCCCTCCCCCCCAAAAAAGAAAGAAAGACCACAATGCATCGACCCGCCTCCCGACACCGCTGACAGACCTTGATGTGGGCGGCGGCGCTGCGGATGCCGCTGAGGCCGCCAGGCAGCATCGCCTCGGCCGCGGTCCGCCCGCGCCAGCGCGCCCAGCAGGCGCCCTGCGCCGCCGCGGCGCACAGCAGCAGCGGCGCCAGCCCCGGGGAGCGCAGGCCGCCGCCCAGCGCCTGCGCCAGCAGCGCCGCGCCCACGCCGGCGGTGCCCTGCCGCAGCGCGGCGCCGGGGCTCTGCACCAGCGCGCTGCCGCCGCCCTGCGCCTGCACGAGCGCCAGCCCCACGCAGCCGGCCGCCTGCAGCAGGAAGCCCACGCCGGCAGAGCTCCACCAGTGCGCGGAGAGCGCGTGGTGCAGCATGCCGGAGCCCGTGGCCGCCCAGCACGCGCCCGTCCACAGCAGCGACAGGCCGGCGGCCGCCGCCAGCGCCACGCACTGCTCCGCCTTCGCTCTCTGCCGCCCCGGCAGCGCCGCGCTCGCGCGCCCTGCCAGCAGCATCTGCTCGCGGTGCAGGGCGGGCGGGTCCGGGAGGCTCAGGCCGTTGGCCGAATGAGGAGGAACAACAAGGGGAAGGGGGCTTGGCAAATACCGTGTTCACGATACGGATGCGCTACCAAGCCACAAATCCTACGTACGTGACCACCTTGAATTGTCTACTTTCCGCACTTTTTCCACCACATGAAGCAGAGATAAGGATGCTGGATTGATTTTTTAATATTGATTTCAATATTAAAAAATATTAATTTTTTTAATATTGAAGCTTTCTTATTTGTAATATTTTCTTTGAAATTCTCCCCCTCGTTGAGGAAACAGTCACGGCAGGCCGCCCAAACACCCAGAGCATCCTGTGCCGGCGGTCCGATTCACTGGCAGACATCGTCACGCGCCATCGTTTGAAAGACGTGCAGCAGCTACGGGTGCCGACCCGGCTGTTACGACCCATTTCGTGGCCCTCAGAAATAGTTGGGCGCTAGCGGATGTTCATAATCCTCGTACTCGCGATGCATTCGTCTGTAATTTGACCGATGAGGACACGGCGCGTTCTTGATTGTTCTGTTCTCATAGTCCGGTCGGCACCCGTTTGTCTGTTTGCCTGCCGTGATACCCCTGCTGAAGCCCCCCCCCCCCCCCCCCCCCAGCCAGGGCTGACACATTGATGACGCGGTGCGAACTCCACTGAGTCGCTATCCGCTATCTTCCTCTGCCTTAGCCTTACCCCCAGATGACCCCCGCGACCGGTTCATCGGGCACATTCAGTCCTCAGCAGCTGCAGGGCATGCTGCTCCCTCCCGCTCCCGCACGCGTGGATCGCATTACCCGGCAGGCACTTACCCCACACTTCACGACAAACACTACAAGATAAAGTGTGCCTATACGGTGCCAGAGGACGGCGGCAGGGAGAGGAAGGTGAGAGAAGGGCGGGTGGGCATGCCGACCTGTAGGGCGGAGAGAGCGCCAGAGGCAACCGCAGCGGCGGTGTGGTACGCCGCCCCCTCGCACGGCGGGTCGCGGCACGCCGCTGAATGAGGTGGGGGTTGGGAGCATGGGGCGGCAGGGACGGGGTTTAGATGGGACTCGCGGACCACGGGAGGGTGAATGCGCAGGACCAGCAGCGCGCACCTCCGGAGGCGGCGAGAAAGTACGTGCCCAGGCCGCAGCCGCAGAGGGCGATGATGTACGCATGGCTGCGCCGGGAGAGGCAACTCAGCGCGGCAGGCAGCAGAGTGGCGCCGATCCCAAAGCCGAGCAGCACCCTGAGGGGGGCAGATCCGGGGTGAGGAAGAGGGCTCAGGCCTGGAAGGGGACGCTTCGGCGCAGACTCCCCGCGACCGCATTGCCATCGCGCAATAGCGCTGCGCCTTACCTGCTGAAGCCGATCTGCCGCAGGGAGCTGGTGAGCAGGAGCAGACTGGAGGCGATGAGCACGCCGGAGATTGCGGCCGAAGAGGTGCGCACCCCGCGCAGCGGCCCCGCAGTCTGGTGTGTCGGAGGGGCGCCATAGTGTCAGCAGAGCGACCGTCAGGATGCATCACGCGCCTTGGGCTGCACCATGCACCCACAGGAGTAGGAATAGGACCATGAGTGGGTATGCGTGGCACGTGGCAGGGGCAGCCCTGCCGGGCTTGCGGGATGGTGGCTGACCGTGGTGAGCGCAAAGGCGGCGAGAACCAGGCCGGCAGTGGTGGACACGTCCGCGGACAGCATTGAGGCTGCCTGGTCGCCGATGGAGATGAGCAGCAGGGCGCATAGCCTGACAGACAAAGGGAGTCAGAAGGGGGGGGGGGGGGGGGGGGGGGGGGGGGGGGGGGGGGGCGCTCATCGCGTGGCAAAGCAGAGAGAGAGAAGCGGAGCGTGGATCGCTCGGCGCCTCATGATGCCAGAGAAACAGAAAAGAGAGGGTCGTGCGCGTGCGCGGGGGGTGGGCATTGAGCAGTGGCGTATTAGCAGGAGTATCAGTGGCATGCGGGCGGGCGGCCACCTAGTGGCTAAGAGAATGTTTTCCTCCGCCTGTCGCTGCGCCGCCTTTGCGCCCGGCTGAAACTGCGACAGCGTGGAGGCCATCGCGACGCCTCGCTGCCACAAGGCCGCCCCGAGCCAACAGCGCCCGCGTTACCCGTGCCTGGAGCAGCGCCTCTAAGGCGGCCTAGTTAAGCAGAAATCCAGTCACGGATCGCCCTGCGTAGCCGACTGTGCCGACGGTGCCGTTGTAGTCATCAGATTTAGCTCCCGAGGGGCCTGGGGCAGTACTCGCTCTGCGTCTTCCGAAGCTGGTCTGAAGCGGGGCGTGTGCCAATCACGTCCCTGCCGAGAGCAGCCGCGTTAGCGAAAAGGCATTCTGGTGTGGGGGGACGCTTGATCGAACGCTTCGCATGAGCAGGATCTGAGGGCGACCGTGAAAAGGGAGAACTTGTCACCTGACCACAGCTTGCCGCTCGCGCCAGCTCTGCTTCAAGACGCAGCAGATTCACCTGCAGCCGACTGGCGAAGCGGGGTCGCCGCGGCGCCGCGGTTAGTGGAGATATGCAGTTTCAGGCCGGTGGACCAATGCTGGCCAACGCTGATGAAGCGGGCGGGTTGAGGCAAGTTCGCGGTGTGAAATGGTTGCGCGGAGTCGTTGGTTCGTGGGCGAGCGTCGGTGCGACTGGTTTTGTATGACGCTCTCTTTACGGACCGACGACATACCACCCTGCCTGGTGCCAGGTAACGGTCCTCGGTCTGTGGTAAGGACTTACTATTAGTACTTCGCGTGACTCTACCCTGTGTACTGTAACCAAACCCATCACAGACTACCAGGTCCCGTACTCTCCCGACGTTTAGCACCATGCGTGTGCTCGGGGTGTGCTGAAATATACGTACAGTAAGGATTACATGTAGAGGATAATATTCTCTACTTCGCATGCATTCTCTGGACGCTCTCCCTGTAACAAAAAAGTTCATAATATTCTCACGAGTCCACCGTGCATTTACGGGTACTGCAGTACTAGTACACTTTGTTTGCAATAAAATATGCAGCACGACTACTAAAACGTGGACGCGGTCGCCTCGGAAAATCCGCTTTGACGGTGGCCTACATCTTAGCGGTGTTGCTTGCCGTGCGCAACTTCCCTGGCGGCCCTTCCGCCCCGACTTCATGCTTCCTACGTGGCCAGTCCGTCCCGGCTCTTCGGAACTTTGTCGCCAGCCAACCCGCTGAGTTCCGCCATCACCTGTCGCACACGCGGCGGGGGTTGTTGCAGCGAGTCTATGCTTGCGTGCATGATACCTTGGGCGGCATTCTCTCTGCCGGAGTGCAGACGTCCATGTCTGATGTGTTTGCCCATGGTCATTCCGCACCCTCTTTTGGTGTTGTTTCCATCTCGCAATTGTTGTAGGACGTTTCCTATATTCCCTTTTTGGGTGATTTCCTTATCGTCTTTTGCAGCTAGCTCATGTAACTATTATATATATAAAACGCTGAGGATATACAGTCATTAACAGACACAGGTGAACTTTACGGCTATGTGTTGGGAGTCCCGATACTATACTCGAGTGTATCATATTTTTTACATCAGGGCTTAAATTAACAATGCGCACTACAACCAGAACTAACAAAACATGTGAAGGGTTGCCAGCAAAAGAGAGACATAAGCATGAAACCAAGGTCGAGCAGGAGGCCAGGAAGCCAAGAACCAAGGGGGAGCCAAGGGAACCACGAAGTCGCCAAGCTGCCAGGAAACAAAGGGACCACCGCCCCGGGGTAGGCCATGATCAACCGCAGCGAGGACGCTTGCAGCCAATGACCCGGGTCATAGCAACACATGCCGACGAGCGACGCGAAGCAGGCGCAGGAGCACCGTCACGTGCCGCGCGCGCGGCCGCGACCCCGCCAAGAACGTTGTTTGCATGTGCCATGTTGATGAGCAAGGAGAAACGGCGGCGCCACGCAAACAAGAGCTGGCCGATTTTTTGGCCAGTGTGTGTGTGTGGCTAGCTTTTGCGAGCTCCACCAAGAAGGCCTCAGCGTGCGCGCCGGGCCAGCGAGCCGAACTCGGAAACGGCGAAAGGAACAAAGCGAAGCATGCCGGCGGCGTTTCGGACACCCTCGTCATACTTCTGGATTTTGTGGCGCTCCGCAGCCCGCAAAGCAGTCGTTGGATCCGAGCTTGACACACCGAGGATGGGGGCAATGGTGGTAACTATCGACAGCAACCGTGTTCCCGCGGATACCGCCATACCCAAAAACCCCAACATCGGCCGGCCGGCCGTCGCTGCCCTTCGGAAGAAAAACAAGTACCGGCGGGTCCGTGAGGATCTGGACACTCACGCCGAGCGCGGACTTCACGTCGTGGCAAACGTCGGAAAGGCCATGCGCCGCCCACTCGTGTGCGGCGTGCGTGATTGGAGTTGCCCCCAGAGCAACGTGTCACGTGATCAGCGTACGCGCCCGCCCAAGTTGAAGTAGCGAAATCCACGCCGGCATCCTCAAAACGGGCCAGCATACCTTGTACCGAGAAGGAGCAAAAAACACAAGGGCATAGCTCGCCAAGGAAGAGGAAAGGAGCCGCCGGAAGGCCAAATGGGCGGCAAGCGGCAACTAACGCGGAACATGGAATCGTAATACTCAGGGGAACGCTCACGGACTTCACCAAGGCGACCCTCACTTGGAGGATCAGTCGCCAGGAACGCTGTCGCAGCGCGTAAGAGGCGGCCTCGGAAGCGGTTAGTTGCTGTCAGGGCCGCTTGTAGGCATATGCGTAGCAAGCTTTGCGAAGCGGACCGTGTGAATGCGGTGGCTCAGGGTTCCTGGACTTTCCGCATGGAGTGCAAGGGGAAGTCCGAGTAATGCGGGATAGCTTGGAGGTCGGCCGCCGAGCGCATCGCAGACGCCGGCTCAGCCCCAGCGGCCGAGTAGCCGGCACGGTCAACGTGAGAGCGCTCGAATGTATCAAGCCAACAATTGCCGGGATGCGGTCTTTTTCAGACTGCATGTACTCGAGTACTAGTAAGCATCTCGCGGCATGCCGTAGAAAAAACAAAGTAAAGTTCGCCCGGGGACATGGGCCGAAGCCGCCCCGGCACTTGACCTCTTGCACCAACAATTGCAGTAGTCTGGCATAGCCCGTAGACCATTCAATCATTGCATCATTCGAATTCAATCGGGTTCCACGACTTCCAAGTTTAACAATACTCCTCAGCAGTGGCCCTCCCGGCGCATCCTACATGGCCAGGCGCTACCCCTGCTTCGTCAATCTGCCGTTCTTTTCGTTCGGTCTTCCATGGCTAAACGAGACTCAACATTGACATGATCTGTACTTACTATTTTTATTTTTATGATGGCGTTTCCTCCGCTTTCTAGCTGCATGATTGTGCTGCTAGAGCGATACATGATACGAGTTCACCCGTCGCTGTGCCCCTTCGTGTGCAGCATGAGAAGAGAAAAGAGCAGCCGTAGCAGCTGAGCCTGCCATTTTCCAGTTTCGCTGTGCTCCACACAGCCCCCTCTGACTTCGTTTTCCCTCCAGGCCCGCTTTCACTGAACCTCTCTCCCAATTTCGGCCCGATTCCGTGTAAAAACCTATGTACCCTTTTTGGCAGAATCATGCTGAACTTTGAAGCTGCGGTATACTACGCGTACGCGGTAAGGGGGCAGTAGTCGTCCATCGTAGAGCGAGCGCATCGGAGTGGCGAGCACAGTGCCGCCGACCCTCGACACATCACAACCCCCTCCCTCGCCTGACTATTTTCCACTTTGCCCGCCCCAACGCACCACGTTGAACCTTGCCTAGCGATACCTATATCCTCAACTACTACCCCGTGTTTTTTACATAGCAAGACACGCCGCGATGTTGGCCGTAGCCTCCGTCACCGGCCTCACCGGCCGCGGCGTCGTCGCTCCGCAACGGGCACCGTCGGCCGCCGCCGCCGCGCAGCGCGCGCCGGCCGCCCCGGTTCGGCCGCAGTATGCTCGCCCCTCGCTGGGCCCGCGCCGCGTTGCGCACACCGTCAGCAGCTCCGGGAACCGTCGCGCGTGCGCCGTCTGGGCGGCGCGACGTGCGACCGTGATGTCGGCCGCGATGGAGAATCTGGAGGAACTGAAGGAGAAACGCATCTCCCAGGCATGTTATGATCCCCCCCCCCCCCCCCCCCCCCCCCCCGCCTCCTCCCGGGTCGCCCCCTTCCCTATCTCTGTTGATGGCCACCATGCGAGGGACTCACTCACTGGATTCGACTCTCGGGACTCTGAAAGAGAGGTCTGTCAGCAGGGCGGCTGGGGGCCGTGGTCCTACCAGTAAGTAAAACTGCTGGAGGTGGTGTCTAATCCCCCCCACCAAACACACCGCCCTCCCCCCTGCCCCCCTCTTCTTCGCCCTGTAGGTGGAGATCCCCAACTTCATCATGCGCGACGACTTTGCAGACCAGCTGTACCGCTGGAGCATGAACCTGGATGACGCGGACTCCGGCCGCCGCGTCGTGGGCATGGCCACGCGCTCCGAGCCGCACATCCTCGACGACGGCGAGGGCGGCGAAGTCATGTGGGGCTTCACGACGGAGTTTGTGGCCAACGGGGAGACCGCGTGCACCCTGTACTGCGGCTTTGACGACGGGGAGACCAAGAAGTACAAATTCATGGGCCGCAACAACCAGACCGGCATGCCCATCCAGGAGGGCGATCACACCGTGGTGAGGGGCAAGAACTTCGAGATCTGGTGCGGCTTCCCCGGCCCCCCCTCCTCACCTGCCCTCCCAGCCTCTGAGGGCCCAAGCCAACCTGCAGCAGTAGCGGGTTTTCTTGGCGAGTAGTATATCGTTGTCTTGAAGGGGCCATAGGGCAGGGTCTGCGGGTTGTCAAGGGAGAAGGCGGTTGGCCGTGCAGCCGTGAGGGAAATGCGCCTCTTATTGGCAGCATATAAAGGCAGGGGGGCAAGACACGGGAAGGATGGGACGGAGAAGGATAACTGACCGCTGCCTGGGTGTGGGGACGACTGCGGCGATTGCAGGAAGCTGGGCAAGGAGCCGGTGGACGACGACACCAAGGCGTCCATCAAGGTGTTCTGCCTCGAGCTCGCGGACGCCATCAACCGGTACTACTCCTTCGGTTCCACCTGGTCGGAGGACATCTAGGCGTGCCGCCTGCCGCTGTAACGATCCCCTCCCCCCTGCTATCCGGCAACGCCCCGAGCGGTCAGCCCCAACCCCTCAATTCCCTCATCCTCTGGAGCAGTTGCCGTGGGTCTACCCCTGCCGGCCAAGAGGCCCAGCCACCTCATGCATCCCACCCCCCATGCACGCCTCCTCTCGCTTACGCCAGTGCGCCCTGCCCTCCACTTTCAGTGTGTGCCTGTTGGCCATCCTGGCGGAGTCCCAAACGCTGTAGGCGAATGCCTCAACCTCCGATCTCAGCCGGTGCGGGGGATTGCCAGTGCGGGTGGAGCGCGCTCATGGGCAACTTTTGATGTGGAAACATGCGTGGCATTGCGCTATGGAGCCGCACCTGTTCCTGGCATCCGTGCATCTTCCGGACACGCCTCCGCTGTTTGCGAGAATAAAGTTACAGTTCACTGCAAGCGGCTGCCCCAGTGGCGTTCCGCCCCGCCCTGCCCTGCCCGCCCAGCCGCTCAGAATTTGCACAGCCCGCTGCCGCAGATGGAGATGACGACGATGACCACCGCGATGATGAGGCAGATGAGGGACGCGCACAGCCACTTGCGGGAGCTCCGCTGCAGCTCCCGCGCCTGCACCAGCTGCTCCGTGCCCTTGGCCACGTACTCCACCGATTTCGCCACCTGCCGGCCGACCCTCGCAGCTCTTAGACAGGCGACGCGTTCCACCCATACCACAGCCGCCCGTTGCGTCGAGCCCCGAGCTTCCGGGGCGCACATAACCTATACCATATACCGACACATGCCTTGCATCGAATGGGTTCATGTTGTGCGCTTCCATATACCAGCATCAGACACCTACCTGCCTGCCTACACACATAAACCTGCAGAAGCGCCCCGGAATGTGCATATGTGCAGTCTACGTATGCAATCAGCCCCGGGCTGCTGCACCAGCTCGCGTGCCGGCGGTGCTGTGCTGTGCATCAGGATTCCTGGATTCCCGGCGCTTTGGGTATTTGCAGCAGTACACTGTCACTACGCTTGGCAGTGCGGGGTGTGGACGAATAGCGCAGCAGGAGGTTGCAAGTTTATTGTATCAGTGTATAGTGGGACAAGTTGACTGTATCCGAGCCTATTGTCTTGCCCCCGTGCGGTTAGACAACAATCAAATCTGCAATGCATGTGTCATCGGCCTTCATCAGTCGCCGTGTCATCGCGACCGTCGCTCCAAAGTATCCACTCTTGCTATCCTGTGAGGATTTACCTAGGAACCGCCGCAGCGGTCCCCGAGGGCCGGCAGCCGGCAGCTGGGCGATGTCCCTGCTTGAATAGGTATGCCCAACTGCGCATGCGGCATTCTCAGCGGGGAAGGGCGGTGGCGGGGACGAGCGGCCCCCACCTGCGCCTCTATGCTGTCCAGCATGGCTCCCTGCGACTCCACCAGCACCGCCATGTCCAGAAACACCTGCCTCAACTCGTACAACGACTTCTCCAGCTGCTCCACCGCCGCGTGCCGCTCCTGGATCTCCGTCAGCGTGTCCAAGATCTGCGCAGCCGCGGCGCATCCTCAGCGCCGCCCGAGACGGACCAAGGCCCGAGGACGAGGTGGCGCGGGGGCTGCCGGGAGCGCGCGTACATGGCCGCGCCCCTCCATGGCCGCCTGCTTGTAGATGCTGCTCGCTGTCCCCGACTCCACAAACTCCTCCACCTCCTCCTCCGTCGCCTTCTTCCCCGTCACTGTATACAGCCGCCGTCCCACCGCTACTCGGTTGTCCTTCTGCGGGGCGCGCATCCCCATTGGGGGTGTGGGTCGCAAAGGGGGGACGGGGTTGAGCTGGGGCAGGGATCGCGCTCCGTGGCACGCTGGTTCATGCCTCGCGGGCGCCCGCGCACCTGGATGCGTTGCCGCAGGGCGCTCATCCCCGCCATGAGGTCATGCAGTTTCTTCTGGAGCCCCGTGCTCACCGCTGAGCGGATCCGCTCGTTGGAGGAGCCCACCTGCGGGGGGGCGGAGGGGCCGCTGAGCTGCCTGATGGCGTGCGCCCCGTCCACGCTGCCTGTGGGCTGGCACGGGCATGCGCTTGGGTGGGCGGGGGGCTCGCCTCGTTGCCCGGGATGCGGGCGGCGTCCCGGTTGAGGCGGTCCAGAGCCTCCAGCCGCCGCTTGGCCAGAGTGGCAGTGCTCCCGACGTCGTCCACGATATCCCGCATGTCTGTGGCAAATCGCTCCGTGTCCTCTGTGCGCGTGCTGGCTTTGCTGCGCTCGTGTATGCCCTACTCCCACCAGAGGCGCCCACGACATCAGCTCGCGACACAGCCCCCAGGGGGGGGGGGGGGGGGGTCCGTTGGTGCGAAGTGGACGGGGCCCACCTTGAGGTTTTCCTGCTGATCCCAGATGTGCGCCAGCATCTCCTTGATCTCCGAGACGGCCTTGAAGAACGCATCCATCTCCGGTGGCCGAGATGCTGAGCCCGCCTGCCCCCCTCGCACCAGCGGGTTCCCGCTCTCCACATCCCCTTGGACCGGTGCTCCGCCACCGGGCACCTGCGGCACCGTGCCAAGCAGTCAGCAGGCGGGGGAGGGGCATCTGCATGCACATGTGCACATTGGGAGCCGTGGGTGTGTGCATGCGTGTGTGAGCGACAGCATGAGTGTCTTTTCACCTGTGGGTTAGTTGCAGGGTGAAAGGGGGTTGGGAGGGGGGGGGGGGGGGGGCATGTGGGGCATGCGACCCCCAGCACCGCAGGCGCGCTGCTCACCCCCGTGACATTCTGTATGAGATCCTTCATGTTTCCTCCTCTCCCTGGCCCCCACCCCTTCCGGCCCCGCCTGGCACGACCCTTCCCCTCAGCCCGTCGCGCTGCAGCCTCCGGGATAGCCTTTGTGGTTTCCTGGCTGCCGAATCGCGCTGGGGCGTCGACGGGAGACGCAGCGCACGGTCCAGCCCCCAACGCTGTCCCCCGGCTGGATCCAGGCAGCCTAACGGATGGAGGAGCGGGCACGTGCTGCCATACAGGCTAGCGCTGTTCTGGTGTGACTTGGGGAGCAGCCAGGTTTGAGACGACTCCCGCACCGGCCGATATCTCGGCCTTGATGCGCGCGGCTGCCGATCGGGTCAGCGCCTGGCTGGTGCCGTAGCCGCCCTGCATGCTTGCACGGTGCGCTGTCGTCTGATGTGTACTTTTCCTATTTTACATTTGCTGGATTTCCTTCTGGATTTCCTTCTGGATTTCTGTGTGGATTTCTTGAATGTTGCGTCTAGCTCATGTAATCACATGTGTACTTTTTGGTTACAGGGAGAGCGTCAAGAGAATGCACGCAAAGTACTGGGGGAGGAAAAAGCCTACATTTCGTCTGATGTGTCGATCAGCAGGTGAGCGATCATATTAAATGTTTATATTTCGCGCGGTTCGGTGAGCATCGCAGTCCGGCTTGTGATACTGTTTTTAATTGGGAAATTCAGTGATTTTGTTGATGCGCGGTATTATTAGTCGGTAATTAAACTTGCAAAATAGTTAGGATTTTCAATAAACCTCATCAGCAAATTTAAGGATACCTCAGAATATGGTCGACACCCCACACAGTTTGTGCGTATACGCCGGAATATCACCACGCGGGCGATTCAAATTTGACTGCGCAGGTTGTATGCTGGTGCAGCTGATGATGAATGATGATGCTACGAGTACTGTAGCGAGTTGGCGACCATCGCAGCATCACCAACGACAGTCGCAGCACGGCAATGGTACCAAGAAGCTTGACATGTAGCACCACGGCACTGTTGCCGCTGTTCTACCCTCCCCTGTCGCACTCGCCCTGAGCCTCTATACGCGTACCCCCCCCCTGCCGACCCCTGTACTCCGACTGGGCCAGGCTCGAGCTTCCCCGCCACCGCGCCCCCTCTTCCCGCCGGTACAGCGCGCCCCTCATTTGGGCAGTATGACGCAGCCGGCGGCGGAGCTCAGCCCGGCCTGCGTGGAGCTGAAGGCGCTCGCCGACGGGGAGGCTGGCGTGCAAAGCGTGGACAGCGAGGCCGGCAGCAGACACAACACCCCCTCCGGTCATGACAAACACCCGAGCCCGCACCGCTTGCGCCGCTGCGCTGGCGTGTCGCGAATATGTGCCTGTGCTCTCTCGCCTGGTGCTGCAACATTTCCGCGTTCTTCCTTCAGGTCCGGCCCGGAGCAGCCACTCCAGCGAGTCTCAGTCGCACCCTGGATGCTCGCGTCATAAAATACACTCGTTTGAATCTTCACAGAGCTTGACAGAGCTTCAAATTAGTTGTCGCTTAACGGCTACAATCTCACATTACAGTTTTTCGCAAATAATAAATACCTCATTTTCGAGAGATTGATATTGCCTTACAGAGCGCCATGCAATCCCTCCATATACCCGTATGCTATTCCTGCGCATTCCTTACGACCAATCCACCCATGCGCAGGTGACGATCACCGCGCTGCTGGTGGTGGAGCTCGCGGGCACCTCGCTGTCCACAGTGCCGCTGGGCGGCATGCTTGTGATGGGGTTCATCGCGGTGGGGCCGCTGTCTGCGGCGATGCAGCGCTTTGGGAAGAAGCCCGTGCTGGTGGGCGCGGCGGTCGCCGGCCTGTGCGGCGCCCTCATCATGGTCCGCCCCTCCCAGTCCAGTCCATTCCCTGTATAGGGGCCCACTGCCCCATTAACAGCCGGTCAATACAGGGCCAATCACGTGGGTATCCTTTGCCTGAGGCACGGAGGCGGTGCAGGTCGCGGGCGCCATGGCCAGCAGCGTCGCCACGCTCATCGGAGGCGCAGTCGTGCAAGGGATCTCCTTTGCCGCAGGCTTCAACTACCGCTTCGTGGCGCTGCAGGTGCGCGGCGCGCCCTCCCCGCGCCTACCGCTCTGCTGATGCCGCGAATCCCGGGCCCGCGCGCCCGGCAGCACGGTGAGCCTGCGGCCTGCGCGTCCATGCCGCCATTGCAGTTTGCAGATGACAGCTTTGGGAAGCCCAAGGCGGTTGCCATCACGACGTTGGGCGGCGTGCTGTCGCCCTTCGTGGGCCTCGAGCTGGCCAAGCAGGCACAGGACCTCTTCCCGGTCAAGTACACAGGTCGTCAGCCCTCCCCGGCCTCCCGGCAGCACCCCTGCACCTGCATTCTATGCATGGCCGGCGCCCGCCTGCCGCCCTCGGCCTGACGCTGTCTGAGCGCCCTGGCCGGACTGCGTGGTGTGCCTGCGGCACAGGGTCGTACGTGGTGCTCTGCTGCCTCTACCTCGTCACCATCTGCGCCGCTGTCGCCATCCAGCCGCGGCTGATGGTGCCGCCCCCGCCCGGCTCGGCCGCTGCGGCCGCTGCTGCCAACGGCCGATGGTACAAGCGCGACAGCTTGCGGCAGGTGCGGCCGGGAGCGGCAGGCAGGGGCTCTGCGGATCAACACACATGTCTGGCCACAAGCTACTTTGCAGCGCCCGGATATATGTGTTGTGTAGCCCTAGCCTCATTGCGTATCTACTCTTTACCTTGTTTCTGTAGCATGCGCCATCTACGCCATTTCAGGCACCTGACTGCCACCCCACCGCACCTCAATCCCCCCCCCCCCTTCCCCCTTCCTGCCCCTGCCCCCGCGCTCCAGACTCTACGTTCCACAGACTTTGCCCTGCCGGCCCTCATTTCCGGCCTGTCGTACGGGGCCATGGCGGGTCTGATGGCCGCCACGCCACTGGCCATGTTGGCAGCTGGCTTGGAGCCGGACGCCACTGTGATCGCGATTCAGGCTCACATCCTCGGGATGTTTGTGCCGTCGCTGTTCACCGGCAGCCTGGTGCGCCCCGCTGGCCCCTCCGCCCACCTTCCTCGCTCCCCTGCCGCTATGATCACCAGGTCGCCAGCAAAATATAGAACATACACGCAGAAATAATCCATTCTGCGTCCCATCAATAACTACAAAGCGCATTGATATCAATCAGAGTAACGAGTCTTTTGATAGTATGTTTTAATGTTAATCATTTGGTGACGATCTCTGGAGCATCTGAGCGTGATTTTTGCGATTGTCGGCAGAGGGCAGATGTATTGATGTTGAAATTGATTACAACGTGCTAGCCCGCTGCTCTCCGCCGCCCAGACCGAGTTCTTCTTAGGGCCTGCCATCTGTAACCATTGCGGGCCATACATGTATTGTGTGATTACAGCTCAAGCTTCCGGCCACCCTCTTTTGTTTCCAAGCCTCGCCTCTTTCCATCACGTGATCCGTAGCTGTGTCATTTTCCGGATAACTACGGGTAGTTGCCAATACGAGCGACTACCGCTACTCGGCAGCACGGGGATTACGAATGCAGAACTCGCCCCGCCCCCGAAAGGGCTTTCCTGTTCCAGCAGTAAGGCACCGGTGCCGCGCAATTCACGGTCGCCGTGCTGCGTCTTGGCTCTACCCGCCGCCATCGCTGAGTATATCCCGCAGGCCTCGGCGCTGATCGCCCCACCGCGCCGGCTGTGCCAGTCCGCCGGCCTCGGCCGCGGTCCGCCGATGCAGAGGGCAGCTGTGCCTACGCTACATGCCAAGTTGTTTGCAGGTCTGCCTCGCCTGTAACGGTACTGTTGCCGCGACTGCTGCCGATGCGGGGCGCGCAGGTCAAGGCGTTCGGGCCGCGCGCGATGATCCTGCTGGGCTCCGCCACCATGGTGCGCGCTCGCAGACGCTGCGGCTGCCCGTTCGCTCCCCCTGCCTGCCGGTGCGTACAAGAGGCGCAGCTCCCGGGCTCCTAACAGCTGGCCAATGCTGCGTCGCAGCTGGCCGCCAACTGCCTGTACTGGGCCCACGACGCGTTCTGGCTCTTTACGCTTGCGGTCGCGCTCGTGGGCGTCGGCTGGAACCTCGCCCTCGTCTCCACGAGCGCCGCAATCGGCAACACGTTCCAGCCCCAGGATGCCAACGCGCTGCAGGGCGTCACGGACTCGTTCATCCTCTTCAACCTTGCCATTGTAACCCCCCCCCCCCCCCCCCAGCCCCCCCTCCTCCCCGTCAATCCTCTTTGCCCCCCCCTGTGTACCCATAGTCTCCCGCGGAGCGCCCGCGATGTTACTTTTGACTATTTTTTGCGGACTAATTAATTTATTTAACCCCCCCCCCCCCCCCCCCCTTCCCTCGCCCTCGCCAGGTATCAACCTTCACTGGCGCCATCTTCAGTGCGGTCGGCTGGTCCGCCTTCCTGCTCATCATGCTGGCGATCAACGGCGCCTGGTCGCTGCTGGCCCTCACTTACCAGCTGCGCCGCCGGCCACGCGGCCCGCCGCCCGCCGTCGACCCCCCGACGGACCCGGACGTTGAAAAGTGAGGCCGCCCCAGCGGAGTCCGGGCTACCGGCGCGGCGGAGGAGGTCGCGATCCCCCTATCGCACCGTACGCCGGTATTATTTTGTCGTGGATTTTTGTGCGTAACGGCAGCTGTCATCCACTATAGTCAAAGACCGCCTGGCGATCTGCATTTCTGATTTGTCCGCGTGCTCCTTCCAGCCAGTGGCAGGGGAGTCATCCCCGCCAGTCGGCATGATCCGAAATCCAAACTACGGGTTCCGGATGACGGACCACATGTCCCCCCCCCCCCCCCCCCCCCCGCCTTGACGCTGGTTGGCGTGTACATGTAGTTGGCGTGTCAGTACAGGACAGCGCCCTATCGAGGGTGCCACAAACGTACACGAGCCTTTGTTTAATTTACGGATGAAGCGGCGGAAAAGTCGAGCCCGTGCAGCAGCCCTGCGCACAGCCTCACAGGCGCACGCCGGCGCCACCGCTGCATGTCTCCCTGCGGCGATGCTTTACATATGTTAGACGTGACTATCAATGCCGCGGTGGAGTTCCCAAGGCCGCCTCTGCAGCGCGATTGGGACTCTCACCAGCCCCGGCAGCGCGTGTCCATCCTGCCACGGGTGATCCAGTAGGAACTGCACGGACACGGTGCTGCCTGGCTGCAGCCGGTACCTGGGTGCAGTTGGCATCTGTGTATCGGCGTGATTGGCACGGGACCAATGCGCTGGAATCAGCTCGGCACCAACACCGGCTCGGCGGCGCATGGAGGCGCTCCTTCTGGAGCTGGCGCCGCCTCCCCGGAGCCCGCGGGAAAGATCCCATGGTGGCGCAGGCCCTCGATGACGCCGGCGGCGCAGGCGGCCTGGCGGAGCGAGGAGGAAGTCAGTTAGCCCGGCACTAAGGCTGGGCTGAGACATGCGCAGGGTTCCTGGCGAGTGGGAATGCTGATGCAGTTGGCAATGGGTCCATCTTCCATATGGCAACATGCAGAGAGAGAGAGAGAGCTTTCATCAAAATGAAGCAATAGCACAAGAAACTATAAAAAGAAACTCACAAAGAAAGTGAGCCCCCCTTCACACCTTGGCGTAGTACATCTCGTTGCCCTGCCGGCAGGGTGCGGCACAGCGCCAGCAGGTCGGCATTGGCGTTGGCCACCACCACGCCTTTGCGACCCGGGAGGCGCAGCATGGCCCAATCGTTCTCGCTGTCGCCGGCCACAACGGTCCGTGCGTCTTCCACGCTGCCGCCCCGACACAGCCGCCACTTCCTCAGCCCCAAAGCCCCCCCCTTTGCCCCGGCCTCCGCCCCTCCCCATCTCCCCTGCACTTGCAGCAAGGAGTGCGCCTCGGATTCAGCGCAGGGGTCGATTCACAGCAGGCTAATCCTGACATCACGTCGGATCAGCAGTCGGGATTCAGGGTGGGCGGTGGGGGCTTCACCCAAAGTGCTTCTGAATAAAGGCAACCGCGGAGCCCTTGTCAATCCCAGGCGGCATGATGTCGAGGAAAGTCCCGTCGTGGTGGGAGCTGCAGTGTGTGCGAGGGGGGCAGCGGTTATGTGTGATTTGCTTCAAGGGAGCCGGGGGGGGGGGGGGGGGGGGGGGGCGAACTGAGGTCAGGAGGTGGCAGGTGCGGCAGGGGCGGTCCGGCCGGTGAAGGCGCTTGGCGCATCGCAGCGATGCGGGCGCAGGTGAGTCGCCCGGCATTAGGGATGGCCAGCAGCGCCGTCACCTGATGATAAGCTCCGGCGGATGGGCGCACGTGCGGGTAAGGGCGGCGCGCATGTCGTCCACACGCACATGGAGGGCGTCGCTGCTGGCTCCCTCCGGCAGGCCCAGCACCAGCCGCAGCGGCGTGCACTCCAATACCGGGAACCCGAATCCGCCCACGGCCTCGAGCGCCGCCTCTTGCTGCCATACCGCGGCCACCGCTGCAGCCCACTCCGCGCCCAGGCCGGGGTCCCCCGTGGCGCGGATGTCGGCGCCCGTGGAAGTGATGGATGCATGCGGGGCCGGCAGGATGCCGTCCTCCACCAGCCCTACATACGACTCTGTGGGAACCGCAGGTGGATAGGCGGCGATGAGCCGAGAGGGGGGGAGAGGGTGAGCCGGAGGAATCCGGAGTTGACACCATCGCTGGAAACGCAGGTGCCCACTGCCTGCATGCTGCATGCGGCATGCGGCTTGGTGGGCGTTGTGAGATGGCCATACGGAGGCTCGTGTGGTCGGCTAGGCTCGCGATGCGGACCTTGGGCTGTGTGTCGTGCATGTGAACGCGGGAAAAGCACGGCGCTTTGGGACGGCGGCGTGACTGGGTCAATAGGTTGGTCATGTCACAACTTGCCGTTGGTGTGGGCCATGTGCGTCGTAGGCATGTCTCGGAGTCAGGTGCGTCAGCAAGTGCATGTGCTTGTGCTTGCCGCAGAATAGCCGGGAGGAGCCGCACCGTAACCGCGCCCTGTAGCGTACACCAACCGAACGTCGCCCGCCACCGCCGCCGCCCAAGCCGCACGGAACCTCGCTGTCGCCGCATCGTCGCCGAGGAGGGTGCCGTCCAGGTCGCACACAAGCAGACCTGTCCCAGGTGCGGACATCGCGCTGCCCCCAAGTCGGCCGCCTCTTACAGCGCTGGCGAGAACGGTAGTAGGGGGCTTGCCCGCAGTCGCGAGTGCAAAACAGGCAAACAGTAGTAGCGGGAGCGTTTCTAGTTTGCTTTTATTGAAACGGCACAGGCTGACAGGCACCTCGCCGCGATGATATGCTCGCGTGGGGAGGCGCTCAGCAGGGGCCGCCCGGGCCGGTGGCGGAGCAGGAGGGCGCGGGGGGGGGGGGGGGGGGGGACCCAGTCCGTACAGTGTCCCGGGTTTATATGGCTTTATGCTGTACTTACTACTTGGTTTATGCATTATTATTCCTTCCGGGTTCGAAATTTCGAACTAGGCAACGGTCACCTGGATGTGCGGTCTGTGCCCGACCTACTACGGGAGTTCGTACGAGGGGGGGTGGCTTCTGCCGATGACCACCTGGGGCGAACAAGATTTACCATTCATATTTACTTTTTTGATGTAGTATAGTAATCCCAAAATTGCGATGATCCTCGTAGCATCGCTATTCATCGTATTTATTGTATTAATCGTCATTTCGCCGCGCCATTTATCAGCGCATATGAGGTACTGGTACCCGTACGACGTACAGGCAGGATTGGCGGATGATGAGATCTGACCAGACGATCTGCTCGCTGCCCGAGGCATCATACGCAGCATATAAATAGCGACTAATCCTTACAGCTCAGCTACAGTACCAGTACCATAGACAGGTCGCTGGCTAAATGTGGTAGCGACTACTAAAAATCCTTAATTGACTAATCTCTATGTAGAGCGACTCACCGACTGTATACAAATCTCCTTTATTTAAATTTATGTCATCATTATCAGGCGGTGCGCTCATATCACGATGTACGGTACTGATGGATTGGTTAATCGTGTTACCCTGTACAGGAAATATAGCTTCCAGAGAACGCACGGAAAGTACTACTGGAACTGGGATCACGATAAGGCGCATGCGTGTGGCTGGCGGGGCGGATGCCTGCTTCAGTAGCTGAGCAGCAGGCAGTAGCACGCACGACACGACCATCACGCCTCGGTGTGCCTGTCAGATCTCGACGCCACGCTCGCTGCAGCGCCAACCGAAGGAGCCCCCTCCACTGCTCCGGCGTAGCGGCGTCCTGCGAACCCCCTTCACCCATATATCATCTATCAGCAGTCCACTATGTCGCGCAACGGGTCCGCAGCGCTGCGCCTCGCGCGCCAGCTTGCTGCGCGCGGTGGCTCGTTGATGGGCGCCTCCCCCGCTGCGTCCGCCATGGCGATGCCGCTCTTCGACGTCACCGGCGCCTCCGTCGCCCGCCTCGTCGCAGGTTCAGCCTTGCTACTACGCCCCTACATTCCCGATAAATCGGCGAGGTGGCCGAACATGAGATGTTTTGCCGCCCTGGGGGCAGCGTGAGTCGGTATGCAGCGCGGTTCCGAGAGCGTGTGCCCCCACGTTGTCCGCTACTATTGAGGCTGACCCGCCCTCCCGCTGAGAGCGCACCCACCGCGCTTGCTCGCCACGCTGCGCCTCCTCATGCCCGTCCTCCTCGTGGTTTCGCACCATGTCGCTACGTCTAATGACGTGCTGGATGCGGCGTTCGTTATGATCGCGGTGCGGGGATGCTACTGCTACCCTCATAATACGTGTCGTGAGCGCGCTGGGCCGGGCGTCCGTACGTACATTTGCGCCCCCGCCCGAGTGGTGACACCTCCCTCTCGCCAGCACGAGCACCGACCGACGTGTTCAATAAAATCTGCAACTCGTAACAATACAGGGACACACATGGATCAGGGGCCGGCAGCGATAGGTACCGGCATTCGCTGTTCGCGCTGGGCGGTTATATCCACTGTTCCGGAAGATCTCGCCGGTGAGGTCAAGGGGTGACGTGGCGATGCGCGTCCGTACAATCGGGGGAGGATCGCCGTCGGTGCCCCGCGCGCACCGTTACCCCCCTTTCTCTCACACCTGCGACTTCGGCGACGACGATGATACCGCTTGCTGTTCCCTCAGCCCTCCTGCCTATACGCTTTCCGCACTTCCTATGACCTGTTCGCTCGTCACGGGGAACATAGATATAGCTGCACTGGCGCGCCGGGGGAGTCAGCGGACGCATCCGCATTCGCCATTGCCCATCCTCCGGTGTACCGCTATCGCTGACAAGCTAATGTCGGCTGCCCGGATGCTCACAGGCAGCATGGAAACGCCTTTTGCAGTCAGCGGCCTCCGCGGCATCTCCAGCGCAGCGCTGGCTCCCTCTGACCGGTGGCCGCCCTCCCCGCCCCCCCTTCCTGAAGTGCTTTTCTTGCCCGCTGCCTCGCATCCCCCGCGTCACCACCTCCCTCGGCATGGCGCCCCTCTGGACCGCCCGCAAGCGCTCACCTCCCTGTTGTCCGTTGTCACAGGTTCTGCCCACGCCACAACAGCTCCACTGACAGCGAGCGCCAGCAGATGCTGGACATCTGCGGCTTCAAGAGCCTGGACGATCTGATCACCGCGACCGTGCCGTCGAGCATTGTGCGCACGGACGGCATGGAGATGGGGAAGTACACGTCCCCCATGACGGAGAGCGACTTCCTGGCGTACTTCAAGTGCGGGCGCCCATCCACCATGCTGGAGGCAGTTTAGATGACTACGCGATGAGCTATCACCCGTGTGGTGCTGTATGTCGGCGAGCTCAGGCTGAACCCCCCCCCCCCCCCCCCCCCCTCTCTCCCCCCATTCCCTTTGCCTCTGCTACAGGGAGATGGCGCGCAAGAACAAGATCAACAAGTCGTACATCGGCATGGGCTACTACGATACCATTGTGCCGCCCGTGATCCTGCGCAACGTGCTGGAGAACCCGGGCTGGTACACGCAGTACACGCCCTACCAGGCGGAGATCTCCCAGGGCCGGTGCGCTTCCGCCCCGCCGCTCGGCGTTGCTGTGCATCGATGTTGGCAGCACCCAGGAGGGGGGGGGGGGGGGGGACAGCGGAGTGGTGGTGGCAACGGCGGGCGCCGCATGCTGGGCGCTGAGTGACTCCGGCGCTGCCGGCAACTGTGCTCCTGTGCAGGCTGGAGTCGCTGCTGAACTTCCAGTCGATGGTGACTGACCTCACCGCGATGCCGCTGTCCAACTCGTCGCTGCTGGACGAGGCCACCGCCGCGGCGGAGGGCATGACCATGTGCAGTGCCATCGCCCGCGGCAAGAAGCCGAAGTTCCTCATCTCGGTGCGCCCTGCCGACACTCACTCGCTCACCCCGTGCGCCCCGCGGCGTCCAGCAGCCCCCCTCGCCCCAAACTCCCGCCACCCCTGGCGCTGACGGCACAACTCGGTGTGTCTGCAGAGTGGCTGCCACCCGCAGACCATCGCCGTCGTGTCCTCCCGTGCGGATGGCCTCGGCCTGCAGCCGGTGGTCGTGGACGACAAGGACATGGAGGTGCCGCCCCCTGCCGCGTTGCCCCATGGAACGGCGCCTCTGGTTGTGCTCGCCGCCCAGCGTGCTGATCCCTTCCCTCACGCCCCTTCCCCCTACTGCAGGCCGGTTTCAGCAAGGACGTGTGCGGCGCCCTGGTGCAGTACCCCGCCACGGATGGCTCGGTGAATGACTACTCCTCGCTGGTGTCGAGCGCGCACGCGGTGGGCTCCAAGGTGGTCGTCGCCACCGACCTGCTGGCGCTCACCAAGCTGACTCCCCCCGGCGAGTGGGGCGCCGACATCGTTGTCGGCTCGGCGCAGCGCTTTGGCGTGCCCATGGGGTGCGGCGCCCGGCTCACCCCCCTGCCAGCCACACATCACCCCCCCTAACCAGGCTGACCCGGCACGGACCTCTGTTATCGAAGTGCCGGGGTGCATATCAATATAACACCCGGCATACATTCGGCCCAATCAACAGAAGCCCTCATTTGTACATGTGGTAGCTGGCTTCAATGCTGGAGTGATATTATCATTCTCCTTGTCAATATTATTGTTACTATTCTTTGATGGTATTCAGAGCGTTTCAATCGCACCGAGAAAGGCTGTGCAGCTGCCTGCCCAACTCAGGAGGTTGAGAAGTGGCCGGCCGATGGCGACTGTTTCATTAAGTAGGCTCGGGAACAAGGGCGCATGCCTGTGCGGTGGGTGCGCTGACATGCCCCCCTCCCTGCGTGGGATGCTTGCCGCTGTGCAGGTACGGCGGCCCGCACGCCGCCTTCCTGGCGACATCGGAGGAGTACAAGCGCCTGATGCCGGGCCGCGTGATCGGCGTGAGCGTGGACGCGACCGGCACGCCCGCGCTGCGCATGGCCATGCAGACGCGCGAGCAGCACATCCGCCGCGACAAGGCCACCTCCAACATCTGCACCGCGCAGGCGCTGCTGGCCAACATGGCCGCCATGTACGCCGTCTACCACGGACCCGGCGGCCTCGAGAAGATCGCCACCCGCGTGAACGGCATGGCCAGCATCCTTGCGGCAGGTGCGCTCCCCCTGCGGTCTCGGCCGGCAGTCTTTGCACTTGAGGCTCGGCGCTCTCGTACCTCCTCGGACCACACGGCCCGTTTCTCTCTCTGTGCACACCTGCGTCTGTTGCTTGCGGCCACCGGCCGGTGCTCCCTGCATCCCAGCAGTGCTCCCGGGTATTAGACGTTGTGTGTCGGCAGGGATGTCAGCTGTATGGTATGGTACTGCAGAGCGCCATGCCCTGCTGGTCCTCGGGTTGTCATTGATACGACCATCCATACGATCATTACCCCGCTGATACGAACATTATCCCGGCACACCCCGCTGAACGGATCCCCCCTCCGACCCCCTCTTGACTTGCGCCCCCAGGTGCCGCCAAGATGGGCCTGCAGGCGCCCAGCGCGCCCTTCTTCGACACCGTCACCATCGGCGTGGGCGCCGGCAAGGCGCAGGCCCTGCTGGACGCCGGCTATGCCAAGGGCGTCAACCTGCGGATGATTGACGCCGACACGGTGTCCATTGCTGTGGACGAGACCACCAAGCTGGCGGACCTGGACGTGCTGTTCTCCGTGCTGAACGGTGGCTCGGCGGCGCCCTTCAGCGCCGAGTCGCTGGCGGAGGGCGTGGAGGGCGGCGTGGGCCCGTTCGCGCGCTCCTCCAAGTTCCTGCAGCAGCCCATCTTCAACCTCTACCACTCGGAGCACGAGATGCTGCGCTACCTCAAGCGCCTGGAGAACAAGGACCTGTCGCTGGTGCACTCGATGATCGCGCTGGGCAGCTGCACGATGAAGCTCAACGCCACGAGCGAGATGATCCCCGTCACCTGGCCCGAGCTCGGCCAGCTGCACCCTTTCTGCCCCAAGGACCAGGCGCAGGGCTACGAGGAGATGTTTGACCACCTGGCCATGCAGCTGTGCACCATCACCGGCTTTGACGCCATGTCGCTGCAGCCCAACGCGGGCGCGGCCGGCGAGTACGCGGGCCTCATGTCCATCCGCGCCTACCACAAGTCCAACGGCGACCACCACCGCGACGTGTGCATCATCCCCGTCTCCGCGCACGGCACCAACCCCGCGTCGGCCGTCATGGCGGGCATGAAGATCGTCACCGTGGGCACCGACGCGGCGGGCAACATCGACATGGCGGACTTCCAGAAGAAGGTGGATGCCAACAAGGACAAGCTCGCCGCGCTCATGATCACCTACCCCTCCACGCACGGCGTGTACGAGGAGGGCGTGGACACCATCTGCCAGATCATCCACGACGCCGGTGGCCAGGTGCGCCGCCCCCGCGCGCGGCCAAATCGTCAGTGCCGGCTCGGGTCGGCGAGCATCCCCGCGTGAGTGATGACGGCCTCACTGACCGACTGCCCCACCTGACCCCTTTCCCCACCAGGTGTACATGGACGGGGCCAACATGAATGCGCAGGTGGGGCTGACGTCGCCTGGCCACATCGGCGCCGACGTGTGCCATCTCAACCTGCACAAGACGTTCTGCATCCCGCACGGCGGCGGCGGCCCCGGCATGGGCCCCATCGGCGTGAAGGCGCACCTGGCGCCCTTCCTGCCCTCGCACCCCGTGTCGCCCACGCACGGCTACCCCAAGCCCGCGGGCGAGCTGCAGCCCTTCGGCACCATGGCGGCCGCGCCGTACGGCTCCTCTTCCATCCTCGCCATCTCGTACGCGTACATCGCGATGATGGGCTCCAAGGGGCTGAAGGAGGCCACCTCGCTGTCCATCCTCAACGCCAACTACATGGCCGCCCGCCTGCAGGAGCACTACACCCGCCTGTTCATGGTGCGCCCAGCCACCGCCTGACACGCAGAGAGCCACGCTGCCGGGTGGGTTCCTGCCGGATTGGGGTGACTGACGCGCATGATCCTGCGCCTGATTGCCAGGGAAAGAACGGCACCAATGCGCACGAGTTCATCCTCGACACGCGCGAGTTCAAGGACGCGGGCATTGAGGTGGAGGACATCGCCAAGCGCATGATTGACTACGGCTTCCACGCCCCCACCATGTCGTGGCCCGTGCCCGGCACGCTCATGATCGAGCCCACCGAGAGCGAGAGCAAGGCCGAGCTGGACCGCTTTGTCAACACCCTGATCTCCATCCGCGAGGAGATCCGCAAGGTGGAGAAGGGCGAGTGGCCGGCGGACAACAACCCGCTGGTCAACGCGCCGCACACCGCGGCCGTGGTCATGGGGGACACCTGGGACAAGCCCTACAGCCGCGAGGTGGCCGCATTCCCCGCGGACTGGGTCAAGCAGGCCAAGTTCTGGCCCACCGTGTCGCGCGTTGACAACGTCTATGGCGACCGCCACCTCGTGGCCAAGCTGCCGCAGGTCGCGGAGGCCATGGCCTGAGCGACATGTCCGCTCCCCCACACCGCTCGCCATCGTATGCTATGGGGCTTCCCAGTAGGCCCTCCCGGTGTAGCCCCCCCCCCCCCCCCCCCTCCCGGGTCCCCCTAGCCAAAATCCCAACCCCTCCCACACCCACCTAGCGGCGCATTGCGCATAGATGCCCGTGTGAGTTTCATTTCATGTAAAGAGATTCTTGCCAGCAGCAAAAGGGGCATCCGTTGCATGCTCTCCCTGTCCTGACTGTGCAGGCTCACACAACGGAGTAGCCAACTGCCGTTCCGGGGCACCAGTAGGTGGGCCACTCTGTTCCGGGTTACCGGCACTAAACGATTGAATCCGAGTTTGTTTTTCAAAGTGCCGTATGGTTTCGGAGCATTTACGGCAGCGATGGGGAATTGATCGATGGCGCTCCTCGCGTAATCGTACCCGCATTCCGCAACAGGAGGGGTTCCGTAGGCAAGTACGATACAACGACTACGATGAGCGGCATACTTTGGCAGCACGGGCACGCGCTGCTACTGACAATTTCGAGCAGTGCAAATTATAACATGCCATGTCGGGGCGAACTACACCTGCGCAATAAGGGAGGGGGGAGGGCCGCTGTGACTCGTCATGTAATGTAGCATATATAAATTGTCGTCCGTGTAGACTGCCATTTAGTAAATACACACTACACGAAATGTGTGGACTGCCATTAAGTAAATACACACACGTAATGTATTGTCAGGGAATGGGGTGGATCGGAAGTGGATGCTGCTGCGCTGCTGAAAATTGGCGGGGGTCGAGGGACACTACAACCCTCCACACAAGTCCCTGGCCCCTTCTAGCCGAATGTATGTTGGTACCAATATACTATTATAGTAGGGCACTGAATCTAGGATGCAATACCTAGAAACCCTAGGATGTTGCACATTTATGTTTAACCTGTTTTATCATAGGTTTTAATCAAGCCCTATCAACTTGACAACTACTGTCCGGCACAAGTGGTATTGGCGCCACATTGGGCGTTTCAAGTACTACCCCCTTTACACACGGGTTGGTGTCCGAAATGTGCCGCGCCGAGCATGCATGTTGGGCACTGGCACGATGGCATGGTCATGGATAGGCGAGGAAACAAGTCATATTAGCAAACGGGCTAGGGTGGGGTTTGCTGGGTTGCTGGGGCCGTATGTACGCGCAAGCCACCGCAAGGTGTATTCATATAGTTATCATTGCTGCCAATGCATCAGTGTCGCCTCGTCGAGCAATCGCTACAATGCATACTGATAATCCATTACGGCTTGGGGATTGCTTCGAGACTTCTGAAACCAATCTCAACACATTACATAGGTCCGTAATAGTGTGAGACGAGTGTAGTGAGGTGAATATTGGGTCCTGAGTATGTCACTCCAACGCACTCATCCCATGAAGCCGGTTCATCACCCCCCCCCCCCCTCCCCCACCCGCCCATCAATTCGGCCCGTCAAACTCTCGCTTCTGCGCCGCATGCACGCGACACCCCCCCGCAGCGCCTCACGATAACTACATGGTTTCGGAGTATACGTGGTTTCGGAGTATACTATCTATATATATTTTCGCCTTTTCATGGCCATCCGAGTACGTTTAAGCACACTGAAATACATACAGAATTACGACAGATGAATAGGTAGGCCAAATCTGGACGTTAGTAGTGACATCATGTGGTCAAAACGTGGGCCCCTAGAACTTCACGCGAACTGTGTGCTGAAGCCTGACACCCGGTGGTTAGTAGGATATAGTGCGCTGGGTGTACTTACTTGCACATGAGCCACTCATACTTGGTGTATGCCCGCCCTTTGGGGATGCACACAAGCGCCGGGCCACGCTGCTTGACGCCCCGTTTCACTGTAGGGGCATTTAAGTGCACGCCATTATTCCCGTGCCACTCGGCCTACAATAACTCGCTTTGCACTACTATATATACAAACTTCGCCCCTCAGTACGGCGGCCGCCGCCCGGCGACGAGAAGGCTGTCATGTTTGCGCGAATGCAACGCAGGTTGCTGACAATGATATTTTTTGCCATGATTTTGCTCCATAACATGTGAAGTCCATACATAGGGCGTGTCTCATACCCTGAATGACCTAGTCATCGTGCCCTACACTCACGGTGGATAGTTGGCACATCATTGGCGACATGGTCTGAGTGCGCGGCGGGCCGTGAGTATATTGTATGGGCAGTGGTCGCTCGATTTATGGGTGAAGGCCGCGCCATGGCCACACGCGCTGATGCTTTGGCAGATATGAAGGTGTTGCTCGGTTGCTGATTGCAACTACGGCTACAACGGGGCACAATCTATTGGGTGTAAAGCGCGATCACAGCGTTTTTGGGCCCAAACCGTACGACTACACTTGGAAATATGCATGCACGCGCGCATGGCCTCAATGTAACCACTTCCACGCATGTGCCATGTGGGTTGAATCGGCAAATAACCCCATACTTATGTGGAGAGGTGTACATGACGGGGCAACAGTACATATTCGAAATAAAGCTGGCCAGAGGGCTGCACGCTACTCGCTCATTTCCCTAGCGGATACTATGCGGGTTCGTGCAGCCATAAGACAACTGGCCCGTTTAGCGGAACCAGGGTTGTAAGAAATTTCAATTTCAATTTCACAACAATTAATGCTTTTGTGAACCGCATATATGCTCGTACTGAGCTCTTATTCGCGTTGAGTTTTTTTCGTCTGCGGCGCTTTTGATGCATGGGCTATGCATAATATGCGGAGGTCGATTACTAATTCACTACATTTTGCAATATTGTCTGCGATTTATTGCTGCCGGTGCCAAAAATCTTGATGTCCTTCCGTAACACCAGGGGTAACACCTGGTAACACCGCGCGCCCTTCGTTCATGCTGGGGGTGCCGTGCCCATCTGACAAGAGGGCGCTTATTTTGATGCACCCATGATATCACAATGTGATGCGGTCCATCCGGTTGACGTGCATGTATGAGCCAGTCAATGATGAGCCGCCGTCTGGCCTTGTAGTAGTCAATGGGATATTTTATAATGCCAACTCATTCTTGCATTGCTTCTCAGTCCGAAGAGATGTGGCTTGTAGCGACTATCTCTTTTCTGACAAGTATTCACAATTGCTTTTAGTTATCCTTTTATTAGTGCGCATATGTTAAATAATATAAAAGTATACTACTGATGTAAGATTCCAATTTCCACGTATGCTCGATGTACATGTAGCATTTTATTACATGAGCTAGACGCAACATTCAAGAAATCCACACAGAAATCCAGAAGGAAATCCATGTAGCATAAAATCCTTACGTAGTAATCCTTAGTGGTATTACGAGTATCCTCTGTCCCGGAACCGCAGATACCCTGTACACCGACGACAGACCGGCCGCCGACCGCCGCCCGCCGGCCCACCCAGCACCAAAAGCGCAGTACGTTGCTACTATGTATCCCTGATATATAGCCCGGCGCTAAGCGGGTTCTGCTTAAATGTAGGCTTTTTCCTCCCCCAGTACTTTGCGTGCATTCTCCGGACGCTCTCCCTGTAACCAAAAAGTTCATATTATATTCTGCGCCCGTACACCCGTGCTGGCGCGACGCCACCGCGTACCAGTAGTCCAGTACCGCTCTCGACCTGCTCACCTATCTGCTCTGCTCTGGAGGAGCGCTATCTAGGTCTTCTGCAGGTACTACGTAAAGGCGTGCATGCACAGCGGATGTCAGGCTTCCGGCAGTGACCGGCCCTCCCCGCGGATGTGACTGAGCAGAACGCAGGACGGTCCATCGGGGCGGGGAGGTGCCGGATGCCTATCGGAGGTACCGGTACCTGTAGCAGCAGACTGGGCAGCAATAAGCTGGATCCGCGCGGCCGAATACCGCGCATGAGGACCACCGCCCAGCTCGCTTGCGTCCTTGTGGCAGCCCTGCTGCAAAATTTCGCCACTGACAGCCTGGAGGGGCGCCGCATACTGCAAGATGGGAAGGCCTCCGTTGCCTCGCATGTCGCCGCCAGTGTCGACTACTCCGCGCTCGTCGTCAGCGGCACCGCGGTCGCCGGCATGCTGCTATGCGATACGTTCACAGGCAAAATTCGTCTGCACTGGAGCGAGCCTGGGCAGACCGTGACGTGCGTCGATACAAGCAGCGGCGATATTATCGGGGAGGAGTTGCGGTGCAGCGGCGCCACCCCCAAGGTCTTCATCAATCACGAGTCCTCGGTTGGGTCCAGCTCGCGCTTGTTTGTCACCTGTGTCCCGCGCAACAACCTTGTGTGCGACCCTGCGCACGGCAAGCTGAGGGTGCGGTGGACGGGTGACGGGCAGGCGACGCAGTGCGTCAGCTCAGACAACGGTGCCATCATACGGAAAGAGCTGCAGTGCGGCGACGATTTGAACGTAGTCCTCGAGACGAAGGGACCCCTACGGAGCGCCACTTGCCAGTCGCCTCGGCCAGCCCCCACGCCGGCCCCCACTCCCAGCCCCACCCCTTCCCCTACTCCCAGCCCCACCCCAGGGCCCCCACGCGCCACAGGCCAACTCTGTTCCTGGAACAGCGAGTGCCTCTCCAACGTCTGCATCAACGGCGCCTGCTACGCCTCCAAAGCCTGCAGGCCAATCAAGCACACCGCGGGCACGCCCTTCCACGAGGACAGGGTAAACCTCGTGTTTGTGGGCTCAGCGTTCACCGACCGCGACGTTTGGAAGGCGGAGGTCGACAACATATACGCGTCGTTCCGCAGCTTGGAACCGTTCAGCGACAGCAACGACCGCTTCAACGCCTTCTACGTGGATGCGCTGGAGCTGCAGTTCTGTTACTACTTCTGCGCTGGCATTGAGCGGCTCCTTTGTTGCAATCTGACCAAGGCTCGCAGACTCGCAAACCAGTGCTTCCCCTCAGGCACCAACCTGCAAACAATCGTGGTGCACAACGATGAGAAGTACGGGGGCGCCGGCTACAGGTCCTCCAACGTCGCCACGCTCTCCCTCCACCAGGCCGGCCCGCTGGTGGCCATCCACGAGCTGGGCCACAGCCTGTTTGAGCTGTCGGATGAGTACGACAGCGGCGCGGACGATTCAGCATCCCCCAACTGCGAGGCGTCCGGCTCTGGCTGCGCCAAGTGGGCCGATCTCATCGACGCCGGCAGCTTCGGGGTCACCTGTACCCTGGCCGGCTGCAGCGGCGGCGTGTCCTACGTCGGGGAGCGCAGCATCATGGAGTTCCTCGACAAGCCCATCGGCGACGTCAACCTGCGCTACACCTGCTGCGCGTTCCAGGCACTCACCAAGGCGATGCCTTCCTACTGCGACGCTTACGACCTCGGCGCCGGCTACCTCCTGGACTACTGCCGCAATGACTATCAGGGCTTTGGGCAGGGCAGCTACGATCCGCCGCCGCTGGGCGGCGCTGCGCTGCAGTCCGCCGGCCCGCGGGATCCCGAGCGCAAGTTTCAGCGGACGGGCGCCGGTGCCAAAGTGATCAGCATCATGGAGACGTCGCCCGGCAAGTTTACGAGCGACGTGGTTGATGGATCGCCCGGGCTGTACCGCACCCGCCAGGTGCAGGGCGACCACGCCAGAGCCGCGTCCGTGCGCAGTCAGGGCGGAGGGCGCGTGCTGCGCGTCAGCGTCAAGCTTGCGGAGGGCCAGGACATCGAGCTGCTGGTGGATGGCACCGTCAGCGTGGACGTGCCGCCACCAGCGTTGGGCAGCGAGGCTGTGGACGGCAGGCATCACCCTGACGTGCTGGTGGCGGCAAGTGTGATTGATGTCGTCGTGGAAGGCGACCCGGTGTCAATTTCGGTGAGCGTCGTTTCCCCATAAGCGAATAAGGGCGACAGGCGGATCTGCTGAGACAGGCAGATCGCCGTGTATTCAAACTTTTAATCTATCGCTTCATTACTTACATCGGTGGAGCATCCAGAATGCCTTTGCGAGACAGTTGCTCTGACAGTGTAGCATCCACCACCACCAGCCATGGCCGGTACTCCACTACAGAACCCCCCCCCCACCCCCCCCCTGACCCTCTCCTATCCCCAATTGTTTGCGTGTGGGAATGTACAGGTGCCGATGCGGGAATAAGAACAATGTGAATAAGACTCTGCGCTACCTGTCAGAGGTCGAATGTATACGGAATCGTAGCGGAAGTACAATAGCAATTGTTCCTAGGTTTTGCACGCAAGCCCGATGGGAGGCTTATCATAAAAAAGGGGGCCTATACTATAGGTGCGGCGGGACCCGAAGAAATCCTGCATTGAGGGTCACTCACAGCAAGGGCGCCAGTGGCAGTGCATCACCGCAAGAAAGACCGCGCATTGCACAGCGCCTGCCATCATCGGTGTTGGTCCCACAATCGCCGCAGCATGCTGTTACAGCAGGTGAATGCGTCTGAATGCCTATAGGCATCCGTATCATCAATGATTCTTTGTTGGCGCACGCAGAGCAAGAAGCTGCTGCTGCTGCTGCCACTGCCCGTTTGGGGCGGCTCCCCGCCCCCAGGAGTCCCTGTCTCTGCCTGATAGCGTCCCCCTGCCTGATATCTCTCCCCCCCCCCCCCCCCCACTTCCCGCTTCCCGATTGGCTCAGAAGTAAAGCATTGGCATTCAGCGCACAGCTGCCGCCGCTGACAGAGCAGCGCTCATGTGTAGACACGCCAACATCCACAGGTCGGAAACTCAAGCTGCGCTTTGCTGTGTTAAAAAATGTAATAGTAAAGTACAGTTTGCCCCAGGTCATCGGCCGGAGCTGCCCCAGCGCTGGACTTGTTGCGCCAGTTGCGGTTGTAGGTCTGGCAATCTGTGAAAGATGAGCCAGGGCCACTTCCAGTAGTGGCGACCCTGCATTCAGGATCTTATCTGCGGATGCTATCTGAGTGGTGTCATTTGTATGTCATGATGACTAATCTAGAGTATATTTATTACGCATGCCGGGACATGCCTGACCTGGGCGGTGCGATGTTTGTTCATTCAGCGGGCTGAACGGGTATAGCACCGATATCCTCCGGATCAAGACATAAAGTACAGAGACTACGTGTAGTGATTTTATAATTACACGTGTAGTATCCTCGTACATAATATTACTACCCAGTTATTACAATAATACGACGGACTGATGTGATACCTTGTAGTGTATGATATCGACTTCTGCTGCTAGCTCATGTAATAATACGGACTAGAAATAAATAGAAAAAAAATAAAAAAAGAAATAAATAGAGACTAATACATACGGGTACAGGAGGTGCAACAAAACCCATCATCACATCAAAACCCATCATAGGTCTACGGGCTATGCCAGACCTACGACTGTAGTTGGCGCACGAGGTCAAGTGCTGGGGCGGCTTCGGCCGATGTCCCGGGGCGAACTTAACTTTACCCATCATCACTATAGCAGGACGATGCCGAATAACGCCGGAATGCCAGACTGATGAGGTCTCTTGTCCGTATCGTCGCTATTCAATTCCCGGTTCTCACATTTGGGGGAAAAGTCGACCCAGCGGGTCCCAGGCTTGTTTTTTTCGCCCCCGGGACAGGACTGACACCAGTGAAACCCTTGCAGCGTCTCTACGACGGCCGTTTAGGCAGCAATCCAGTTACGGAAAGCCCTGGGTAGGCGACGCTCCGTTATAGTCATCGAGCAAATTACCGAAGCATTCTGCAAGACTAATTGAAGGCCAGTGACGGAATTTCCAACACTGTTGGATCACCGTCTAAAACACTGCCATCAAAATACCCGGCACTGACCACAAAAGGTCCGCCCTACCCGTTTGGGCGTCGGCCCATTCGAGTAATGCGAGTTGCGGCAAGCCCCAACCCGCGGAGCAAAGCATTTCGGGAGTGCGATACATGTGGGTCCCATGCTTATTTATCTAGTGGGTGCATTACCCCTTCGGGGATTAATTAATTAGACGAATATGTTCGACCTTCGGTCGCTTAATGGTGGGATGATGCATCATTCGCCCTTCGCAGTTTATTAATAAATCGGCAAACATGATCATTAATCATACGAAAACAATAATCTGGAAATGGTCTACTGGGCATGCCAGACCCACCTGTTCGTCACCAGTAGAGATCGTAGGAAATGCTAGCGTGGCCGCCCCCAGCCGTATGGGATAGCCCCAAGCCTGCCGCCAAAAGGACAACCGCTGCGCGACGGATGACCCGAAACCAAACTGAAGAACATGTAGCGGTGCGGGGGCTTGGCAGGTAAGTGCCTTTGTACTTTTTTTTTTTTTTCGCCTTTGTACTTACCTGCTTACTTTACTCGCCTAATGTCCGAACGATATAACGTGAACTATCATAATCGTTCGCCACATCCGCGAAAGAAAACTGAAGAACAGCATGTATTTTAAAAACGACCCTGCTATCGCTACCCGTACCCGTGGCGTGTGTCCAAGAAACCGAACATAAAATGATTAATCCCTTACAGATGCTCTCCGTGCAGTCCCACGAAGCTGTCATCATCCCTGCTGTATCCATATTTTACGTACGCTAACCCATCACTGATGGCCCGACGAGGACGACGCTGCATGTGCGGGCGTGGGCGCGGCAGCGCGCGAGTTGGCAGCAGAATTGGCGCGCCATCAGAAACCAGTAGCTCTCCCACGTGTACACGAGCCGCGTCGCTACTCCTGCTGGAGGGCAAGTGCGCGCTGTGCACGCGGCGCTAGGAGATCGACGCCGGTGCCGGCAGTCCGTGGGTTCGCAGCTCCTCTCGCCACGCCACGGCGACTTCACTGCGGGCAGGCGCAATGCCGGAGGAGGCGGCCAACAGGGTGGGAGGAGCGCCCGTCGCACGCGCGCCCGCTTCCACTGCGACTCTCTCCTGCGCGCCGACCCCGCCGCTCAGCGAATTGCCCAAGCCCGCGCTGCTCAACGTGTTCTCGCGGCTTGCGGCGGAAGACCTGGCCGCGCTGTGCCTTCAGGAGCGTGGCCTCCGGGACGCGGTGGCCGATGCGGGAGACGTCGAGCTGTGGGCGCCGCTGTGCGCGGCGCGATGGCCGGGCGCCGCGCTGGCGGACTACCAGACCAGCGGGCACTATGCCGGCGGCTGGCGGCAGATGTATGCTGCTCGCCGTGGCCTGCCGCCCGCCTTTCTCAGCTGCGTCGACAGGTGCCCCCCCCCCCCCCCCCCCCCCCCCCAAACCTCTCCTTCCCTAGCGCACGCGCCTGACCACGCGCTATCTGCCTCAGCTCTCAATAGAGCCACGGGTACTGAGGATGTATTGGGTGGCAGGTGCCGCTCCCTGAGAACGTTGTCGGCCGCCCCGAGCCCCACGGACTACGCCGCCTTCGCGAAGACCTCCTTCACGGTGTTCCTCGAGGTGGAGCGGCAGCCGCAGCTGGCACGCACCCCCGAGTTCGCACGGCACTGCGCCGACCACGTCTCCTGGCTGGCAGCCGACCCGGCGCTCCTGGCCGGATTTGTGGCGGATGCGGACGCGCTGGCGCAGGAGTACGACATGTGGGGCGTCGGCTTCCTGCACTGGCCCGATGTGCCCTGGCGCCGCTCCGTCGCCGAGTTCATCACCACCTGCATGGCCAGCCGGGGGCAGCTGCCTGCAGAGGCGCTGGCACATGCGCAGCAGCAGGTACTGCGTCCCCACCCCCAAACGCACCCCTTGCGCTCTACGCCTGTGTCAACCATTGAGCATTAAAACACCGCCATAAATATTCGTATCGTTACACACAATTACCGTTTTGAATCAAGTAATGCACACCCACCCATATGTATTTTTGAGTCGATTTCATGCTGTCTCTTCTATTGATCTCGATCAATGTTCTGTGGTATCATGTTTCCACCCATTGACGTGTCTACAATCTCGGACATCGCCACATTATGTCCTGGATGGTTTGGGGCGGAGCCGCTTCTTGCAATCATTCCTTTGCTGCAGGCGCCATGTGACCCCGCATATTGCTGGACCTTATCTCATCAGCCACACAGGCCCTCAAGCTGATGGGATGAACGGTATATATCAGTGCTCTGTCTCCGGACGGTGCTCCCAGTGTCAAATGGCGTATGTATGTGGTGCTACCCTAAGTAGAACATGCCTCATAACGGATCATTGCTGCTCTTCTCTGCACTGATGGCCATGGTTGATGGGGCCTGTACATGTAATATGCTATATCTATAATCTTAATTAATGTATGAAATACGTAATTAGGATGCGGTGATGCCCGTGAATCACATGGAGCTCTATGCAAGGTTCCCCGCACTTTCCCCCCGCCACCCCCTTCCCTATGTATGACATATAAAGAATTATATTTATAATTACAACTATACAAATGTACATACATATATAAACACATGTGTGTGTGTGTGTGTGTGTGTGTGTGTGTGTGTGTGTGTGTGCATATGTGTATACATACATGTATGACATATATAGAATAAGTATACTTATAATTACAAAGTATGACATATAAAGATTTATATTTATAATTACAACTATACAAATGTACATACAAATATATACACATGTGTGTGTGTGTGTGTGTGTGTGTGTGTGTGTGTGTGTGTGTGTGTGTGCATATGTGTATACATACATGTATGACATATATAGAATAAGTGTACTTATAATTACAAATATACAAAGATGTTATATATATGTGTATATGTATATATATAGAACACGTGTAGTGAACAAAAAAACCATCTATGTGTAGTAATGTATACTTAATGTAAGTATGTGAGCATATATGTGTGTGTGACATGTTATTTATAGAACAGCAATTTTATGTAGTTGAGGGCGCCTCAGTGTCTCACCCCATCGACCTGTCGCACGCGCGGGATGCTGCCGGCATGCTACCCACCAGAGCAATCGCCCACGCTGTGGAGCCAGGTTCGGGCGGGTGGCTGCTGGATGTATTGCTGTCCTGTGGGGGCAACGCAACGTGTTGGGTGAGCGCTCCGTCAAGTCCCGCGGTGTGGTCCTGCGGGCAGCACAGGCCGTCAGTTGTTGCACAGCTGCCCGATTGTTGGCGAATGTCGCATCCACGCTGTTACGGCACCTGTTCCGAGCTGATACCCGTATTGACTCGACACACCAAACGCCCGCAATGGCTCAGCATGCATACATGTCGCATGCTGCCAAAGCGGTGTGGGCCCCTTAAGCCCCCAACCCTCCGTCCATTCTCTTGTCTGAAGGCCCGGCTTCTGCGCTGAACGAGCCGCGAGTGTTTAATTCTGCTGCCGGCAGCTCGAGTCGCTGGACAACACGATCCGCAGCATCGAGGAGGAGTCGGAGAGCCTGCAGCTGCCGCTCCCCGAGGGCATCCCGCGCTCGCACTGGTGGTACTTCCTCCACGGCCGTCCCTTCTCGGTCAGCCACGTCTGCTGAGCGCTCCTCTCTACCTTCCGTTGTGTCCACCGCCATGCCTCGGCGGTGCACGCGCGCACAGCGCCATTAAGCCTTTGGTCCGAAATCAAGGCTTGAACAGTTGTAGAGCACCCAGAGACGAGGGACAGCACATGAAACCAGTGGACAGCGTACTCCACTTGGTTGTATCCAGGCACTGTCGGCAGCGGCTCCGCTTGTGCCGTCTCCTTGCGAATAGAAGCGTCCGCGAGTGTCCGCTCCAGGAGGGGCACGGCCCCACAGGGAATGGTACAGCAAGGGAGGGTGGCACCCTCGCCAAGCGCGCCGTGCGGCTATGTAAGCTATTTATTGCGCCCGGCGGCGATGCCAATACGGCACGGGCAACTGAGTCCAGCATGTGTCACAGGAAAGACTATGTCGATAAAACCAATGGGAATTTTCCCGTGATGCTTTGCTTGTCACCGCAATTTGAGGTATCTAATGCGGGTATGTGCAAGCGCGCCGGCACCTGTGGTAGAGCAGACGGTACCGCTGCTTCCGGGAAGGAATCGGGGGAAATTGTTTTAAAAACGTCTACAGCGGCATTACGAGCGTCAGTAGGTTTTTGTCCAGAAGGGGGTGGGCAGGATGGACCGCATCGCCGACCAGTGGCTCCGGGCGTATTCCACCTGGACATCCAGGTCCAGGGGGCTGGTGAGCGCCGCCGTCAGCCCGTCGCGGGGCCCGCCGGCTGCAAGGTCCAGTTGCACCTGCGGCAGCATGGAGGCTCTGGTGAGAGCCGGGCGCAGGGCGGGAGAGCAAAGCAGCAACAGCGTACCCAGCGCATGCGGATACGATGGTGAGGATAATTCATTCGCCGATCCGCGAGGGGAGGTCTGCAATAAGGGCCATTTTTTCTATGGTGCAACGAAAAACGTGCAGTGCACGACAAAGACCACGCGCGTCGGGTGGTATCAGCGCACGCGGGTCATCGCACGCCATCAAGTTGGTCAAGGTGGTGCTACAACCCAAGGCGGCCGGGGGTGAGGTTGTGCTCCGCCCAAGTCGATTGATGAGCACGAATCTGCCGGGTTGCGAGAGGATGCCGGCCGCCGTGAGGGTGCTGCGAGATGATTTTCTCGAATTCGTTCTCGGATTCGAATATAGTGAGTCGCTCCGAGCCGGCGTAACCGCGCAGTATTGAATATAGTCGCTAATATAGTACGATCGTAGTCGCCAAGAACATAATGTAGCAGTACTGTCGTCGCTACTAATTGGATAGCGACCAATTATGCGGTTTTCGGGCGTGAAAATGTCGCCAAAAGCTTGCACCATAGGAAAAAGATCCACGGGCGAGCACTGTCGGAAAAATATCCCTGGCTGGAATAAGCACTGGCGAGGGCGCGCACCTCATTCTCCTGGAAGATGGTCAGCGCCGCGGCCCTCATGGAGCTCCCGAAGAAGTCGGCCTCGGCCGGGTGGCGGAAGCCGATCGGCTGCCGCGACGCAAAGAAGACGAAGTTACGTGCCTCGCTGACGCCCTCCATCTCGTCGCCAAAACAGCGGCAGTGGCCGAAGACGTCCGCCAGGACGCTCCCCACCGTGTGCAGGTTGCGGTCCACCGCCCCAAAGTAGTTGACGGCCAGCACGCCGTCCTCCACCAGCAGCGCGGCCAGCTGGCGTGCGGGCACGGCGCGTCACGCTCAGCTCCTTATCGCACGCTGACACACGCGTCGCGGTACCAGGGTACTACGGGCCATCACGGGCGCAGCCCGCCGCACGGAGGCCTCACCTTGCTGAAAAAGTGCTTGCTGAATAGGTGCTCCGGCAGCGCGCCGCCCGAGTAGACGTCGTGCAAGATGTGGTCGTACAGCGCGCCGCCCTCCGTGCGCAGCAGGATCGCGACGCTCGCCTCGGCGTCGCGGGCCCACACCTGCCGGCATCCGCGGCAGGCGGGTCAGGCCCACGGGACGGCAGCCCGCAGGGGGCGTGCCAGCGGATAATCGCCAGCACGGGCGGCTTTCTACCCGTAAGTGAGAATACGACACGCACCCCACCCGGCAGTGCTGTCGTAATCCGTCATCGCTCAACGATACGTTGTATCAGAGCCTCCATTCATTCCTGTATAGCTTCGGCTCGTGGGGTATTCGGTGTTTCCCGTGATGCAGGTTGTGGTGACGATGTCGCCCCCGCCCCCGTCCTTCCCGGCCTCCTCACCTGCCCATTGGGCTCCCATCCGAAAAACTGCTGCGCCGTCCACACCACCTCGCCGTGCAGCTCCATCACATCCACGGTCTGCCCCGCCATCTGCCAGCAGCACAAAGCGCAGTGTCATACCGATGTCGGCGCGAAAGGGCCGGAATGGCTACGCAACCCCGTCAGCGCGAAAAGGCGGCCATGGTCCCGATGGGGCAGGGCGCGCGTCCGCGGGTCGGCAGTTGCGTTGCCCCCATCGGCGCACCTGGAGCCCGGCGGCGGCGATTCCGGGGCCCAGCCCCACCACCAGGCTGCGCCGCTTCTCGCGCCGCCGCGGCACCAGCAGCACCGCCTCCTGCAGGTGGAAGATGGAGTATATGCTCTCCTGCTCGTGCTGCTTGGGCGTCACGTACACGCCGCCCAGCAGGCTGCGCCCAGCGGCAACAGCCCTCAGAAAGCTTGGCGTGGCTGGGCGCGAGCCCCAAGGCCCATTTGGCGTAAGGATTATATACAGAATAAAACTAAACGCTATTAAATATAAGATTGTGTTCGATGTTCACATTTTTTAGAAATAAAAAACTTTTATGTGTATATATGAACATATATATATGAGTATGATTGCAATCATATACATATTTGCAATCATACTCATATATATGTATATATATAAATATACATTTATACTCACATATATGTATATGTTTATGTGAATACATATCTATATACATATATACACACACATAAATATATATGTATGTATATATGTATATATGTATGTATTTATATTATGTACATTTATATTCTTCGACTGATTACGCACCGTAAAAAGCTGGTCATTATACACACGGTTTTGGATTCTGGGAAAAACACATAAAGGCGGGTAACCCATTTGACAGAAATCATGTAAGAGTACAACACTGCGCGCTCTGGGGGAGACAGGGCGAGCGTTGAGGCGGCGCTGCGTCCTCACCTGTGGTCCATCTTCATCACCAGGTACGACAGCTCGGCGGTGCCGGCGGTGACGATGGAGAGGAAGCCCCCGGCCGCGGCCTCCCCGTGCCAGTGCACCTGCGGGCGGCGCCGCCAGTCATCCCCGTCAGTCATCAGTGGCAGACCCCCCCCCCCCCCACCCCCACCCCCCTCTCCCGGGACCTCTTTCATCCCAGCCCAGGTTCCTATTAATCAATTGACTGCAGTACGTGTATCATTAGTGTTACTATGGCTGTGGTGCAAGTAAACTACCCAGAGCCCCTTTGATCGCGTTCCTCCAATTACTAAGTTATCTATCCCGCTACTGCTTCTGAGCATCAGCACCGCGGCATCCAGCAGCATCAGCAGCGCGGCGGTCCGTATCACAGCGCCACAGCGCGGCGCTCCATTAGCGACCGCTATACGGTCCGGGCCCCGCCCAGTCCGCCACCTGCCTGCCCAGTCCGCATCGCGCCCGGCCGCCATTCCTGCCCGCTGAGGTGAGCGCCTGCCCACCTCCATGCTCCCACCCCTTCCGAGGGGAGATGATAAGGAAGGAGGGGGGGAAGGGGGGAGAGCAGGGGCACCAGCAGGTCGGGGTCCGGGGTGAACTCCTCGTGGTCAAAGCTCTGCACCCACAGGCCGAACGGCAGCAGCAGCAGCCACACCGCGACGGCCGGCCGCGCCCTGCAGTGGGCACGGCGTCGGCACCCCTCTCAGGGATCGACGGCTGCTGCGCCCTTGGCGCGCTGCTCTTAGGGGAGGGAAGGGGGGGGAGGAGCTGAACATGGCCGTGTTTGGCCGGTTGAGGGCGCGGGCGAGGGGATGGATGGATGCCTGGCTGGTGTGGGGATCCAGGCACAGTTGGGGCGGCTTGTGCAGGGTGACATGTGTGGGTAAAGGGGGGAGGGGGCCAAAGCATACCTCAGGGGGAGGCGGGCGAGTGCGCACAAGCCAGCAAGCAGCGCGACGAGGTTGAGGCTGACGCCCACAGGGTACGGCGGCAGCGGCGCCATGCGCAGCAGCACCGCGGCCAGCGTGCCGCCGGGCGCGAGGATGGCCACGCCGGGCAGCACGGCGCCGTGCGCGATGTGGGCGGCCGCGTAGAAGGCCAGCGCCGCGAGCAGCGGGCCCAGCAGTACGGCGCCCGCCAGCTGTGCGTCGGCCTCCAGGCTGTGCACGCCGCCGGTGCGCGCCGCCAGCGCGCCGCCCGCGAGCTTGGACAGCGGCAGGAGCATGGCGGCGTACGCGGCGCTCGCCCACAGCAGCGCCGACCACCCGTGCTCGGCAGCGGCACTGCGCCGGGCCGAGGGCGGGCGCGGGCCGCCCAGCGCGACGCCGGCCGCGGCGCCGGCGGCGCCCACGGCGCGCCAGGCCCACTGCCCCTGCCGCGCGAAGGCCGGCCCGAAGCTGGGCTCCAGCAGCGGGCCCGCCACTTGGTCCAGCAGTGCGCAACAGGCGCATACCGCAACGATCAGGCCGTCCTCCAGCCCAAACGCCGATCGCCGTGAGGGCCCGGCCTGCGCCAACACCCAGTGCATCCACCGGTCAGCGGCGACGGCGTGCACGCTATCCTCCGTGCCCAGTCACTGCAGCGCGCAGCCTTACACGCGGACTCATGTGGCGTTCCACCCTCTGCAAGGGGCGTGCAACCCACCCGCGGTGCCGTCGCTGTCCCTGCATCTCCGGAAGCGCCGCTCCCCGCCTTGGCAGCGTCGCGGCGTTGGCGCAGCTGCTTCTTGCCAGCCATGGCGCCCCCGCACTCGCGTCCTCACCTCACCTGCAGGCGGGTGGCAGGCCGCACCGCGTGACATCCGGGTGGCTATGCCGCCAGGTCGAGGACCACGTGACGGATTAGGCGAGACTGGATGAAAGAGATGGGACGAGGGGTGGGCTGAGTGTGCGTGTGCCTGTGTGTGAGAGGGGGGGGGGGGGGGGATTGAGCTCGCTCGCCAAGGGACGGTCGGGGTGGCAGCGAACCCGAGGCAAAGCGCTGCAGCCGCCGATGAAGTCGGCGCGAAAGTCGGCGGTCTCACCTGTCGGCTTGCCGGTGACCCAAACACTGAGGCGGCCCCGCCCTTCCCTTGCCCCCGATGACCGAGCTGGTGGCAAGCGCAGAGCGGGCGCCAACTGGCCGCCGGCGCCACCGAGCAGGTGGACAAGCTTGATGCTTCTCACTATGTCGCCGGGATGATCGACGGAAGTGTCGCTGCGCTGTTGATCGCCGCCGAGGCGGGCGTGGACGAGGCGGCGCGCGTGCTGGCGTTCGTCCACCGACAGCTAGCGGCATCACGCCAGCAGTTACAAGCCGGTGAGGGGTTGTTGTCTGCCAGCTGGTAGTCGCTAGCGCTGGGCGCGAATTTTCTGTGGTCTGTCGACGGTGCCGCCCCCTGCGAAATCATATGTAGCGACTATGTGCGAGCTTCGTCCGTCTTGTCTGCAACGAGTGTCATCCAGATCGCAGCACAGGCATAAAGCAGCCGATGTTATTTGAGCATCCAGACGAATGTACCGTACAACGAGTTGATATACCGGTCACATGTAGGTATTAGCTGCAATAAACGTATAGTGCGCAGGGGAGGAGGGCAGGAGGGGGGGGGGGGGGGTATAAAAACATGTTATCCCTTGTCGAATGCGACCCCACCACCGCCCCCGCCCCCCCTCCTCCCCCTACTCCCCCGCCCCCAAGGGCCCCCATGAGCCAAAGTATTGATGAAGTCTCATTACATACGGCGAATAAAAGCGGTTTCTTCTGCTCAGCATCAGCCTTGCGCCAGCTACTTGTAAATGCAGACTATTTATTCAGCGAATTGTGGCAGCATTGTACAACCGATGTTGTTGACGCACAGTTCCAGGGCAAATGACAGGACATAAGCTATAACTTGTTTATGGCTTGCCGGTAGCGACGGCTTTGCAGTGCGCCGCCACTACTGCAGCGGGGTATTCCATATACGCGGGCGCAGCCCTGTCGCTGGGTGGGCCTGTGTGTCTGGGCTGCAGCATGTAGGCCCAGGCAAGGCAGCTATGCTACCGTCATTTCCAACCAGTCTAGTGCGTTTCATGCTTTCGGGTAGTGCCGTACTGTGATTAAACGCCAAGCCGGTCTTTCGCTCACACAGTCCGCAGGATACGGGCGGAGTCATCATGCCTACCATCAGGTTGCGCATTTCAGCAGTTGAGCTACCCACACATTTGATGATGATTGTTTTGCATGCAGCTGATCCGCAGGACTCCTCCCTGTCCACGCTTACTACTGATGGAAGTGCCGGTGCATCGTAGGCTGCCGGTGAGATGTGTGTGCTGACGATGACTACTTTCGGCCTCCTTCCTGGGGCAGTGAGGGCTGCAAAGAGCGGATCGGACGCAGATAGAGGCAGATGGACCGCGGTACTTGTGGCGCGCCCGGGGACATGGCAGCCGGCTGCACCGCCCATATTTGTGATGCCACCAGATGGACATCCTACCTGCCTGATCTACCACCAGCCATGCCCCCGGGAGCATGTACCACAACACACGTACTGTTCCAGCAGATCCCATGCGGCACGGAGGCACTGTCTCCTGTATCAGATTGCGGATTTACCTATCCGGATGCGAATACTTGGACAAACGTTTCGAGTAGTTTACGTATGAGTGCTATCATTTCATTGATTCGCTACTGATAGTCGCTGCTGAGCGTCGCCAATCTGGGCCTCTGCAGCCACGCAAGCAGACGGGTATCACGTGTTATATCTGAGTGCAGCCTCAAATGCAGGATTGGCAGCATCACTGCCCCTCTTGACCCGCGGTGTCGTATGCATCTGACGGTGAGAAATCTGCTGCCCGTCGCACGCCAGACTGTGAGCACATGCATGCGGTGGCCATTACGGCGCTTCGTCCTGAGCCCATTACATGTGGCCAGGGTAGTGCGGCGGAGCGAAGAGGGCCGCCTCAGTAGTAACTCTTGCGGGGGTTGCCGAGCGGGTTGGGGCGGTGCTTGTAGCCCAGCATCATGCGCTTCTTGTAGGCCTCGTAGATGTCGTCGCTGGTGCCCACCTCGTGCGTCGTGGCGGCGCCGATGCCAAGGTTGTCCTGCTTGACGCCGCCCGCATCGATGGGCGCCGCCATGCCCGACCCGCCCGCGCCCAGCCCCGCGCCCTCGCTCCACCCCATCTTGGCCAGCATCTGGTGCCCCTTGTTGTCGGCGCCGATGCGGTTGGCCAGCTCCTGCGCCGCCAGGCGCGCCTGCGCCGCCGGGTCCCCCTGCTTGGCCATGAACTTGTCGAGCTCCTCCTGCGGGATGTAGTCGCCCATGTGGTGCCCGCGGCTGCCGTCGTCCTTGTACACGGCAAACGTCTTGTCGCGCCCGGTGTCCGTCTTGAGCACTTCGGGCGGCGGCATCGCGCTCGGCTCCTCTGCCGGCCCGCGCACCTCTTCGTGCTTGGCGGCCAGCTTCATGTACGCATTCATCGCCGCCAGCGAGTCGCCGGCCTGCAGGGCCGCCTTGGCACGCTGCGCCTCCTCCGTCGTCTGCGCGCCGCGCAGAGTGTTGAGCGGTGCGCTCTCCCCTGCGATCAGGCACACAGCCGCGAGGGAGGAGGGCCCTAAGCGGGTGCAGGCTGGCGACGGCGCGCACGATGCACCCTCAAAGGGGGTTGGCGCGATCGGGGCAGAGGGCAGCTCACCTGCAACTCCCTGTGTGCCGCTGCTAGGCGCCGCCGGCTCTGCGCAGGGAAACAACACAGCCGCACTCAGGGAGCCAAACCTTGCACCATGCATTTGCTAGTATGTGCGCCAATACAACTGAAGTCCTAAAATGCGGCGCACAACCATTACATTACACTCAAGTTTAAAATGCCACATGACAATGCCGCTTCTGGTGTGCACTGCTCATTGCAAAGACAGCTGGGTGGGGACGGGGGGGAGGGAAACCTTTGCCCTTGCCCTCAGGTCCTTTGTACTCTTGAAGCTTCATGCGGTACCACCGATACTCGTTGCTGTCCTTGTCGAAGAGGAACCTGGTGGGGTGGGGTGCGTGTGGGGTGGGGGTTAGCGGACCGGTCGAGCTGGAGTGGCATACTCGGCCATTCGGATACCTGTAGCGACAGGGACCGAATCATGGAGACACGCTACTGCTAAAGCGGCGAGGACAGAGTGGGAGGAGGGGGGCGCAGGGGTGGGGGCACCTAAAGGGCGTGTCCCCTGGGTTGCGCTCCTTGGTGATCCCCTCGAACTTGTCACCGTTCTTGGCGACGAAGGCCGCCAGCTTGTCCGCACATTTGAGGACCTCGGGGTCGGAGGGCGCCTGGGGCTCACCACCACGCGCTATACCGCCCACAGTCAGCAGCTAAAAGCGCTGCGTCATGGCCGTCGGCAATAAGGGGGCGCGTCGCTGACAACGGAGACCCCCCGCCCAAATACGAGAGCCACGCCGATAAGCGAAAGCGCAGTGGCGGGCTAGTCGTGGCGGGTCTGCGCCACCTGGTGCTCCACCCGCCTGTCCGCGGGCGCGCTTCTGGGCGCTGCTCTTCGGGGGGGCGTCCTCGTCGTCGCTATCCGCCGGCGCGTCGAAGGCGCCCGCGACAGCACCCGCCGGCGCGCGCCGCTTCTGCACGCCGCCGCTGCCGCCTAGGCTGAAGGACAAGCGGCCCCCGCCGCGCCCGCCGCGCCCGCCCCGCCCGCCGCCTAAGCTGAAGGATAGTCCACGTCCGCCAGACATGGCTGCCCTCGGGCTTCCGCGGCAGCAGAGCCCTACAGTCTCCCGCCAGCAGGGTGAGGTGCTCGTCCACTCAGTTTCGGTACGGGCACCGGACGAACAACTGCAACTCTTCGGCTGCGCTCAGCTACCCTACTGCCGCGCGAGTAGAGGTTCGCGGAATCGCGGCCCTCGCATCGGGTACGGGTACGGGTACCGGCAGAGCAGAATTCCGGCGGAGACGCATATGCCAAGACCCAGGTACCTGTACAAAATGCCCTATGTACATACAGATCGCCTCGTGTATACACAGGTCATCAATTTGACCGGCTAACGCTTTCCGGCTAACGCTAGATTGGTGTACCCGGGTTCACTAAACAGATACATGTCGTCGACCGGCCATATCACACTCAAGGTTTAATCGTTCTTCCTCGTCCTTCCAGTATGTTGATGCTAACTCATCTCTCTAGCTGCGGTAGAGAGTACAAACCCTAACAGGGTTTCTGGACCGTCATCTGGAAACCCTAAAATCGGGATATCGGCCAGATTTCGGCGATAATCTCAGCGAAAAACTTTATGCGCTGATTCCTCTATCACCCAGGGGGAGTGCCGCACCCAAACCACCATGATTCCCGGGCCTTTTGGTCCCTATTGGCCATGGAAGATGGGATGTTGGTACAGTGGGCGGGCGGGGTGGCGGCCATCGTCGGGGTCGACGGCGGCCGATAAATTATCGACAAAAGACAGAAAAATGCAAAAAAAAATACGTAAAATATTTCTGAAAATGCAAGACACTCATATAATGATAACCATCAATGCCCATAAAGATAGGATTACACAGAGGGATGAGTTTACATGTCCAGTACACGGTTGGTGTTGATGGTAAGAGGGTTGGCGGGTCCAATCTTGGCCCATCCATCCGCCTGCAGGTGGGCTGCAACATGCATGGCGAAGCATGGGCGGGTGCAGAGGGATGAGCACACAGGGGCGCCGCAGTCAGAGCAAATGCTACGGACCAGGTTGCGGCGGCATTCCACACACTGCCTACGCTTGGCGCGTTCTTTGTCATCCTTGAACTTGCTGGGGGTGTTCTCAGGGTTGGGAGCGGAGTACATCGTACCTGTGCGCTTGGTGCCTTTTGTGCGCCAGCCCTCATCAAACGCGCGGGGCACTCCAGAGGGTCCGTCACCTGTCTCAGTATCAAAGGGACTAGGAGCACTGCAATGAGAGCTCTTTGAGCTGCGGGTAGTTGCACGGCTGCGGGGGACAGGCGAGGTGCTGCGCAGGCCAGATGCAGAGCCCATCATCTCAGCCCTCCCCTCCGCAACCAGCGCGTCCGCCATGGCGCACTTCCACTCATGACGCGTCATGTCCTTGTTGTTGGTGAAAGAAGTGTAGCACAGGTAGGCGTTGGATTCGGCCACTGCAACGGTGTACAGCCAGAACCGGAGCACGGCACTACGCACGGGGGCCCCAGCCAGTGGCAACAGAGTGGGGGCCCACACTCAGCTTGTTGTTGATGTCCACCGCGTTGAAGTGCTGCCCTTAGGTGGCGTGGCTCTCCCGTTGCTCCACCTCGTAGCGGTACTTGTGTACGCGGCCGTCCTTGTACTTGGACTTCAGTCGCTCCACGGGCGGTGTGATAGCATCACTGCAGCGTGTATGCACAAGGAGCATGGGTTGGGTATCCTGCCAGGCGGAGGCATAGACCATGCAGCGCTCACCAGTAGTCGTTCAGCGCCTCCACCCAGTCCTGGCATGTCTTGCTGTACTTGCTGTCAGGCAGGTCCCCAGGGTCGCCCCAGAAGCGAAAGTAGGCGCGCCACTCGTTGAAGCGGCGCTGTGTCATCAGCGCAGCGAAGCCATAGCGGGTGGGCAGCGCCTTGATGGAGGGCACTGCAGGGTTGTCCCACAGCTCCTCCAGCGACACCGTCGAGTGAAGCGTCATCGCGAGTAGAACCGCCAGGAAGACCTTGAACTCCGCCAGGGAGAAGGGGACGACACTGCTCCCCCCCCTTCTCGGTGTGGCGGCGCTGGTTCATGGCATCGACGGCGCGCGACATCGCGCCGAGGGGGAACAGAAGTGCCATGGAGTGCCATGCCACGCCCGCCTGCGCCGCCTCACTGTGGTTGCGGCGGTAGTGGCCGGAACGTGGGGGGTACGCTCTGGCCTGCTCACGCTGACAGCGGTAGCAAAGAGGCGGGTTCCCAGTCAGGCGGCGGAAGCTCGGTGGGGGTGGGGCGAGGGGTTGGTGCCGCGGGATATTCGTCGGGTTCGGCGGAGTCACCAGCGGGCTCGGCATCGGCGTCCGCAAACGCATCTAGCAGCTGCTGGTTAGCCGCCTGCACCTCCTTCAAGTCAACGGTGGTCGGACCCACCCGCCTGTGCTCCGCGGGGGCCGCTGCTGGGGCGGGGGGGACGAGGGCGGCAGCCTTGAGGCTGACCTCACGCTCTATCTCAAGGTGATCTTTGGCGAAAGTGACGCGATGCCACGCGCCAGAGTGGCCACAGACGACGCCGCGCAGCGTGACACCCGCCACGGGCTCCCCTGGGTGGGCAGCAACCCATACCTTCTTGGCGGCGTCGGTTAGATCACCGAAACGGACAGTAATGGCCGTTCCGAGGGGCAGCCGCATGGTGGGCAGGTGGTGGTGGTGGCGGCGGCGGGGCCCGGGATCTGCTTGGCCCATCGCATGCGCATTGTGGGTATATGGCCCACCCCCGCCGCGAAAACTATATCCCAGCTGCCTTGGGGTGTCAGCTACGAAGCCTGACCGTTGGTTACGGTTGGGACGACCTCCGTTGCTCAGAAATTCTATTTAACTATTTAGTGCACCTAGGTGCACTATAGGTGTACCGGGGTTCACGTCCGTACGCCGGAAAGGTATACGCAGATCATATTTTTAATTGGCCTTTGTACACACAAGTCATTATTTTTGTAAGGGGATGATAATACCCTGAGTAAAACCTAGCAATCTTGATGTACTGGTGACCCAGGTACATAGAATATTCTGGAAACTGCTGATGCGGCTACTGATGACATCAGCTGCCGCTCGGTATTTTCATATATAGTCACCTCCGCAGCACACCACCTGTAATTCAGTTCTCACAATCTCTCAACCAACCAGATTTCTTACGACTCCGAACACCAGTTCTTTCGTAGCGAGACCCTATTCTCAACAGGCGTCCCGTCACATTTGGTGCTTCTACCTTCAACGTTCGCTGTACTCGCAGTTCTTTCTTTTCGCGCGCCGCCTTTATACGGGTGGAGCTTGCGATTACGGCCCAACTGGCCAAGAACCCTGTAGTTTTTCTTGACACAGCACATATCGAATCGGTTTGCCACTGTGGCTTCATAACGCTGCATTTTTGGCACCACTCCGCACATTTGTTAGCTTCATAAGGCTGTGCACCATCATACCTATCAGTTCTGCGCACTCGGGCTGTTGTTCAGACCCCGTAGTTCGCACATTACCGCCCGATTAGGTCTCTTACGACCTTGGCGAGTTGAGTCGGCAGTTCCGACATAACTCGGCGACACTTCTCGACCGCAGTACTTCGTCGACTTGTTCTCACCGCCACATACAGGTAAGACACTACCTTCCCATTTCACATTTGCCTTCCCTGTCGACTCGTGACCGAGCGTCGCTCTTAGAATGGCGTCGCCGGCCCTCCGTTCGTCTAATTCTGTCTTTAAAAAAAAAAAAAAAAAAAAAAAGAGAGAGAGAGAGAGAGAGAATATACCTGGTCGAACCCTGTCCAACACTGCGACTAACATATCGCAGTAGTCTATGCCTGAGTTTATTACTCTGTTGGTAGTCCGAGAGGTATCTCTGGACGATCTTTACTCGCCGTTTACGAACGACCCTGAGATTGTCGTCGTTCAACTTGAGTTTATAGACGGCGTTATTTATTACTGGCTCCCGTATTACCGATTGTTGCCAGACGAAAATATTCTCGAAAATTTTATTCAAAAGTTATGTTGGGACTCTTACAATATTTATATTTTGAGGAGCAGTTCATACACATGTTCTCCTCACAGTTTGTGTCATCACAAAGACCCAAGGATGGTTTCCTCTTTGTTGGGTCTTTTGAGATGCATGTTGCTCTCAAAATAGCAACTTTCATTGCTTGTTGCTCTTGTTGAGCCAAACATTAATTCTGCCGATGCGTGATACATGTTTACA